>JAJIBD010005409.1:5000-115814 GCA_021461705.1 Cryptotis parvus
GAGATGAACTGTGACTCAGAATACAAAGGCATGCATCTGTACCAAAGAATATTCTATAGCCATTAAATATTTCTCCAAGCCTTCACAAGTCTCATCTTTTTACTTCATGGTAGTACGGTACTTTATCTGCCTTTTGAGTTATCAGAGAGCCATGCTTGCTTACTTGGAGGCAAAGAGCATTTCTCTCTGGTCTAATTACTTAGAGATCCAACGAGGCCAGGCAAATATATGGGTAAGATCCAGCTGGTCCCACAACGATTGTGGCAACATGAGAGAATATTATACCAGCCAGTATAGAATACATGATCAGATAAACTGCCACATTCAAACTGTCCTCCTATCTACAAAGTGACGTGCAGGAGGCAACTCCAGGCCAGATGCAGAGACTCTTAGGTGTACTGCAACAGACACTGGTCTGATCTTTGACCCACTCTAAATTGATTTTTGTATAAGGTATAAGATGGATCCAGCTTCACATTTTGGCATGTGGCTGTTTGGTTTTCTAGCACCATTGCATTACCATGCTGTTTTTATCATTGTAATTTTATAGTTTAGTATCAAGACAGGCAATGGGATTTCTTCCAAATTCTTATTTCTCAGTATGAACTTAGCTATCTGGGGTGTTTTATGATTCCAAATTTATTATAATTTCACCAAATCATAGTAAACTATAATAAGTTTGTGCAAAGGCTAAGGAGATGGAAGAATCTCCCATTTCACACTATGCCTTTTTTTTTTTTTTTTTTTTGCCTACGCAATGATAAGCATTCAAGTAGCTCAGCATATTGCTATTTCCACTATTGACATTTTGGAAAGTTAGGTATCAAGAATTCTAGCTATGTCCATAAAAGTGAGGAGCAGAGAAGAGGAATCTCAAAAGAAAGCAGGGCCAAAGTTCTATTGACAGAAACCTTCCCCAACACAGGCAGAGTTGATAAAGAGCTCTGCAAAATGTCAAATCAAGTATGATTCTTCATTATTTTTCAACATCACTTAAGAGAATCTTGAGCAGTCGTATTCCATGTACATATTCTAGGGACACTGAAACCAGTTCCTTGAAGTCGCTATATTTGAAATCTTTCTGGAATCCCCTCTACTCCTCGCTCCCCCTCCCCAATGGCCATCAAGATCACTCAGTTTAGGGGCCCAGAGAGTAGCTCAGTCTATGTCTCTCTCTTCAATAGGCTTCACTAAAAATATTTTCATGCCTACCTAGCTTTGTTTTTATTTTCCTATTCACCTGTATTGGGATATCCACAACTACCATCTATATTTATCTACAAAACTCAGTGACTTTTTATTTTATTTCAGCGACTTTTATTAAGTTTGTTTATAGCACTCATAAAGTAAACACAATTGCTTTTCCTATCACCAAGAACTGTTACTTTTCAAACATTTTGTGACCTAAGTAACCTCCAGTCAATTGTATTTCTCAAGAAAACTCTCATTTTCAAGTCCCTTTGAAACTACACAGAAAATGAATAGAAGGTACATGGAGTCTCCATTATATATACGTAATCAGACAAAGAGTTACCTGTTTGTTAACCCTCGGAAGTTTCTAATGAGTCCCAGGAGAAACAGAGTTATTCCCAAAGTTCTTAAATGGAATGAGTGAGTCTAGTGCATGTACATATGTCACTTTAGCTGTAGAGCTCAACCTGATTTGAGTTTAACCATGGGGGGTGCAGGGAATTATGCTAGAAGAAATGGTCACCCTGGCAGCCTGAGGGAGATCTATAAAATAACACTTTCTGAGAGAGGAGGAAATCAATGCAGAATTTTACCTTTCTCTTGGATGAATTGGCAGAGTCCTACCTACATTCCAGTTTAGAATGACTAATTATTTTCTTTTGTTCCATCATAATCTCTGATAGTCTCTGATGGTGCTCAGGGGACCATATGGGATGCCAGGGATCCAACCAGGGTCGGCCGTACGCTAAGGCAAATGCCCTACCCACTGTGCTGTCACTCCGGGCCCCCCTCTTTTGATGTCCTATTTGGGACTTCAACGATTTCTTCCCAGGTGAGTCTTCCCGAGTCTCTAGTTGTCTCAACTCTTTAATCCCTCTAGACTTCTCGAGCATGATCTGAAATTCAGACTTGATTCCATAGATGAATACAAAAGCCAAACTTCATAATATTCTATGCTGAACTCTATGCTTTCAGGGTCCCTGATTCTCACACATATGCAATTCTCTGATCTTATTCAATATTCTCACTTGCTCTATGTTCTAGCTCTGCTCTATGGTACTTTTGTTCTTGGAATGTGCTTCCATCTCCTCTTCCCTTGGGAAATTTGTCTTTCTCCTTAAACTCAATTCAGTTATCCCTAACTGGGGAATGAGTTCCAGTCCAGGTCCGTTCCCAACACCCAAGCTTTCCCATTCATGACACAAGATTTGTTTCTAATTACCCATCCAATTCTATGGAATAAAACTTTATACTGGCGCTCATAACATCTTTCTGTGATTATTCCTTCACTTTTTTTCCACTTTCCCACAGGATGAAGAGTTCCCCTAGTATTAACTGCAACTGCTGTGTTGTAGATCTAGTAATTAAAAGTATATACTTCAAGAAAAGTCAAGGTTCAGAAACTCCAAACCTGATTTTCTCACTATAATGTAAGGGGTAGTATAATGATAAAAAGGAAAAAAAAAATTGGAACCACAAACCTCAACAATGCAAAAAGATTTTTAATTTTTTAAAAATTTTATTATACCATCATGAGATATACAATTACAAAACTGTTAATAATTGGGTTTCAGTCATAGTGTTCCAGCACCCATCGCTCCACCAGTGCACATTTCCGACCACCACTGTCCCTAGTTTCTCTCCATCGCCTAGCCTGCCTCGATAGCAGGCTCTCTCCCCCCTCTCTCTCTCTCTCTCTCTTTCTCTCTCCCCTCTCTCTCTTTTCTCTCTTTCTTCTCTTACTTACTGTGACTTTCACATTTTGGAGTTATCATGTATATCTCTTTGCCTACTAAGTCTAGTCTGGTGTTGTCATTTCCAACAATTTGCAATAAGCTTTAAAAAAAAATTTTTATGGAGCCTGAGAGATAGTGCAGAGGGAAGGGTGCGTGCCTTGAATGCAGCTGACCCAGGTTCAATTCCCAGTATCCCATATGACTCTCCCAAGCCCCACCAGGAGTGCTCCTTGAGCACAGAGCTAGGAATAAATCCTAATAAGCACGGCAAGGCGTGGCACTGCTGCAGTATGAACACTGGCATGGGCTTTAGGAGAGCGCTTCTTCAATACCGCAATGTTGCATCCTATTACATCAAGTACTTGCGTAGAATGATGCTCTCACTAAGAAGCTTTGAGAATAACTTTCACCAAGCCAAAGGGAGGACTATTGGCCTGTCTACCACTCCTTTTTAAGTTAGCCAAGTTTTTCACTTTTGATTTTATTCCCTTTATTCTCTTTCCTACTCACTCTACTTCCTTTTACCTTGAGCCTATCACCTCCCAAACTAGTATGTTTCCTCTGATTTAATACTTTCATTTCTCATTTAATTCTGTAGGGGAATGCACATACATCCTGACATGCTCAGAACCTCAATATATAGAAACTAACATGCATAGAAAAGGGTGACAGGATACTTCCTTTAAAAAAAGAGTAAAGTAGTTTTTTTTTTTCTTTCTCTAGAAAAAGACTGGGCCCCCTTGGATGAACCCAGAGATGCAGCAGAGCCTGGCAAGCTACCCATGGTGTATTCGATATGCCGGAAACAGTAACAATAATGGACCTTATTCCCAATGACGAATGGAGATGTTACTGGTGCCCACTCCAGCAAATAGATGAACAGGAAGACAAGTGATACAAGTGAAGTGAAAGTAGTTTTAGCAAGTTTCCAGGCTTCTTTCTGTTCACAGCACACTATTTTCTGCAAAGCTCTCAAATTTGCTGGCCTACATCTTCCTTCCTGTTGACAGCTCATTCTGATGTGGATGTGCCATAATTTATTCAGCCACTTCCTCCTAAGCTGCATTCACTTCATTTCCAGCTCTTTGACACTGAAAACAATGCTGCAGGTACTATGAGACATCAGCAGGGATGATGGTGAGCTGTGAAATAGGCAAGCTGTGAGTTTGGGGAAGAACACAAGTAGCATCCACTTATTGGAATGGTCTTCCTGAGTTCTTTGCTCAGGCAATATGGAGCTCTTCCAGTATTGAGGTCCAGGAGAACTCACATACTCTGGTGATGCCCGTAACTGACATCTAGAGGAATCAAGCTCACAAAATTCAATGGTAAATTCTCTCCCAGCTTTGTAGCTCTTGAGTTACCTCCCTGCACTTGCAATAGAGAAATCCTTACTGTTGTTTTGGCCTTGAAAGCAATGCTCAGGGGTCTAGGGGCCACTCCCAAGACACTTGGGAGTGAAATACCTGGCCAATCAGGCTGGATATTGCAATACTTAGGCTCTGTGGTACTAGAGGCTACCAGAGCCTCTCCCAGTGGTACTGGGGGATTGGCGGGAGGGGGAGGCATAGTGTTTACAATTAAACTCAGGGCCTCAAGCATGAACAATATGTGCTCCAATACTTGAGCTATCCGTCCAATCTTTCTGCCAAGACCCCTTGACAAATAAACAAGGCTTTATCTGCACTCAGCAGTCGCCACGAGCAGCCAACTGGAGATGCTCTCATACTCAGTGTTCTCAATCTGTTCCAAGTTCCCTTAATAATTTAGTTGATTCCTATAGAACCCATTGCAAGCAAAGCTGTACTATTGTATATTTAAAGTAGAAATGTGATGACACAAATCACTTAATTAACTTAAAGTCAGAGCAATGAGCTGAAAACTGAGTGGAAAACTACTACATCCCCTGACATCACTGCCGAGGTCAACTTAGTACAGTATTCTTGAGACACAATGTAGGAAACAGACTGGGCTTCAAAACATTTCTACTAAAAATGATTTTTATAATTAATAAGACATTTTTAAAAGTCCTTAATTTCTATTTAATGGCAGTTAGGAGTTTTTTTTTTTTTTACATCCACTTACATTTTGTTTTGGGCCATCCCTAGCTTACTGCTCACTCTGCATCCAGGGATCACTCCTGGTGGTGCTCAAGGCATCATATGGGGAATGGGGGATGGAATCTGTGTCAGCCACATGCAAGGTAAGCTCCCTACCTGCTGTACTACCTCTCCAACCTCATATTTGTACTTTTTAAAACCTTATCCAGCAGATAATTTCTATAGCATATCAGATACTAACACCAGTTACTCAGTTTGTACAGTCCACTTTGTTAAAAACCTGGCAGAACGAAATATTAATTTACCATGTGTATGGACTTATCCATTTTAACACCATTATGCATGGTATCCCCAAAATGTTCACTAATTAACTCATAACACAGTACAGATGACTACTATATTCGCCTTGGATTCAGTACTGACAGGTCTGGTCTCAACCAAGAAGAATATGCGTAGCAGAAAGTAATGCAGCAAATTGGGGGAATTCCGCTCTTGTCAGCCAACACTCCCGGGGCCCCTCCACCACTCCCATGAAAAGCAGACTGCATCATGCACCCCTCATTTTTGTGGCCCCTCTATTTTGTATTTTCAGTTTTAACCTAAAATGTATACATAACAGTATGGGATTGGCAACAAGAACAAGTGTTATTCTTGTTCTTTAGGTATTATACAGTATTGTACCTTAAAGCAATACTGGAATATGTATATGTATGTATGGAATATGGAATAAAACAATAGCTAGAATATGCCCTCAAGGAAGCATTCATGAAAACAGGGTAGAGATCAAAAGGAAATGAGTCTTGTGAATAGGCTGACATTATGAAAGGCAGCATAATTAATGGAGCCTGGAACAAATTGGTTCAGTCAAGAATTGGTTGGCAGGCAGCATCTCATATGAGTTAGGGGTGTTAGGGAAGCAATGAAAGGAAAGCTGGCAATATAAGACATAAGGGTCATCTCTCCCTATCTGAACAAATGGAAGCAAAGAGAAACAAAAGGAGCTAAATCATACTAAGAAGCTTCTACACTGCAAAAGAAACAATAGCTGGAATCAAAAGACCCCCTGCCCCCCAAGACTGGGAGGGGATATTTGCCCTCCACTCATCACACAAAGGGTTAATATCCAAGATATATTAAACCCTGGTGAACTTTACAAGAAACCCCCATCAGAAACACCATGGGTGGGGAAGGAGGAGGGAGAGATGAGCAGAAACTTTCTTAAGACATACAGATGGTCAAAAGGCAGATGAAACAATGCTCAGAATCACTAATTATCAAGGAAACGCAAATCAAAACAACAACGAGATATCAACTCATACTAGTAAGACTGGCACAACATCACAAAATAAACAATTGGTGCTGGTGTGGATGGTAGGAAAGGAGAGCCTTCATTCACTACTGGAGGGAAGGTAGACTGGCCCAGCCTTTTTCAAAAAACATTACGGACACTCCTCAAGAAAAAAACCACAAAAACAAACAAAACAAAAAACCCTAAGAATTGATCTTCCATCGGAACCAGCAACTCTCCTATGTTCACCGCAGTACTATTCACAATAGCCAAAATCTGGAAACAATCCAAGTGCCGAAAAACAGATGACTGGCTAGAGAAGCTATGGTCCATATACACGATGGAATACTAGACAGTTATGAGAAAAGAGGAAGTCATACAATTTGCTGCAAGACAGATGAATCTGAGAGTATCATGCTGAGTGAAGTTAATCAGGAAAGGGACAGGCACAGAAAGATCCTTCTCATCTGCAGAACAAAAAGGAACATAACCAGGGTCTGACAAATATACAGAGACAACAGACACTGAGAACTTGTCTTCAACAGGAAGCCATAGGGGCAGCAAGGGGGAAATTAAGGTGGAGGGAAGACATGAACAATGGAGGGAAGCTGGCATTCTGTAGGACGGTGTAGCGAGGAACTGTGCTATGCATGAAACCTTCTCATTAACGGTGTTGTAAACCATGGTACCCAAACAAAAACAAATCATATCTCCATAGACTTTTAACTATAATCATAACCATTCATTAGGGCTGATTATTAACATTTGATTTTTAGGAAGGGCAAGTTCTCTCTTTATTTTGAATGCCTCCCTCATGGAACACACTTCTACATCCACCTAAAAAAGGAACAAAAAAAATCCATTAAAAAAAGTACATCCACTAAAGGAACAAAACACTACCATTGTTTCTCAGGATCATACATGATCTGGAATATTACGAGATTTTATTAACTTAAAATGATGTTTCAAACCATGAGAAAATCATTTGTAGCAATCATTCAGAAGTATCAATTTCAAATTTAGATGTGGAGTATGGTGTTTATATTCAATCCTTGATGGTTCTAGAAATCCTGATTTCTAAATATTCTGTGTAACAAGATGATTTCTCTACCTTCTTTAAAAGGCTTCTCAGCCAAAAGAGATGCTCTTTTTAAAAAGGTACATCCTAAATTATGTATAACACATATGAACAACGTAGCAAAGGTCTCTCTCCAAGCACACGCCATCATGCAGACATCCGTGCACATCAGTTGTGCTGTTTTTCAGATCCACATAAACCTTTTCTCCAAAAATGTTACTTAGTTTTGAATGGCAGAAATTTACCAGCATCAGCCTAGTAAATCACCCATAAAGTCACTTCCTTGAACACTGGAAAGATCAGAGCACCTTTTCCAAGATTAGTTCAAATCATTTACTGCACACAACTAACACAGAAGTGCTGGCTTATGCTTGGAGCCTCACTGCCTGGTTCAGAGACAACCAGGGGAAATAGGAGCAACCATCAGACTTACAGCTTGGCACAAATGCAAGTGCTCAGAGTTATACTTTGCTTTATCAGGAGAAATTCATCTTCCAAAGGTTTGCAACTGGCTACAAAGTAAGTGAGAGTATGGCTGGCTCAGAACAAACCCACTATCTGTTGAAAAACTGAAAGTACAAAGGGCTTAACACATGATTGGTTCATCTTTACAACCCAGAGATTTAGATTTGAGGTTATTTCATAAATCAAATGGAAACAGACATGAAAAGTACTTAGTAAATTATTTTATAGTTTTTTTTTTAAAAAAGACTAATTGTCAAAAGGCCTAATACCAACCTAGAACTGAGAATTAAATACAGGCCAAAAAATGCACATGATGGCCTCTAAGTGGATGTATTGCGATCCACAATATGTAAGAGAAGGAAGAGACAGAGAGGGAGAAAGAGAGGAAAGAGATAAAAGAATCTGCCATAGAGGTAGGCTATGGGAGGGGGAGGGAATTGGGGACATTAGTGGTGGGAAATGGGCACTGGTGGAGAGAGGGGTGCTGGAACACGGTGTGACTGAAACCCCCCAAACGTGAACAACGTTGTAATTGTATATCTCTTGATGGTATAATAAAATATTAATAAAAAACAACGCTGCCATTTTAAGATATTAACATGGAAAAATTTTAAAGTGAATTCATCATAACAATATAGCATACAATTCAGCAAGCCTAGCAAAAAATCCTTAGAATCAAAAATAGAAATATATCTTTCTTCAAATATAAAAATTTGATATAGTGTATGCTGTCTTAAAGTGAACATAAGCTATGCACTTAAAGAACTTGAGAAATTTGAAGCATTTCAATGTTATATGAGAGATGAGAGGCAATTATTTAGGTGACCCTAAGAGATCCTAGAAATTCGCTGCAGTCACAAAACTGATATGTAGTATTAAGGGTGAAGTGAGGCTGGAGAGAAAGTAGAGAAAGGATGTGTTCTCATTCGACCTACCAGGATCAATTCTGGTACCACGTGGGTGCCCCGAGCCCTGCCTGAGTGCACAGTCAGGACTAAGTCCAGAGTACTGTCGGTTGGACCCTATATCAAAATAAAAAGAAATAAAGATGAAGTTAAGCAGTTTGGCGATGTTTTATACAGCATTTTACAGTGAACTCATCTAAAACCCAGAGGCTGAATTTAGCTGTCATATTACATTGACCTACAATGGACTGATTTTTTTTTTTGGGTCACACCCGGCATTGCTCAGAAGTCACTCCTGGCTCTGCATTCAGAATCACTCCTGGCAGTGCTCGGGGACCATATGGGATGCTGGGGATGGAACCCAGGTTGGCGGCATGCAAGGCAAACGCTCTACCTGCTGTGCTATCGCTCCGGCCCCTGGATTGATTTTTATTTGGCTGCTGGAATGATGAAGGGAAAGAAAACAGTCACTTATTCAGATTAGTATTTTAGAAAAGCAAGCCCATAGTATTTTAAGTAAAAATGAATGATTTTATTATATAAAATTATGATCGGCATAATACAGAAAAGTATTTTACCTTTACATCTTTATTTTATGTATCAGGCAAACTTGCAACAATTGGAAGAATTCATTATAAACTACGGAAAAGTATTCATTTGGTGAAATAATTCAAGTTACAAAATGCTAATTAATGCACTTCAATGAAGTGTAACACAAGAAAGTAGTGAACGTAAGTTATAATTCCTTTAACAAACACCGAAAAGAGCATAAGGAAAATATTTTCAAGTGAAACAGAAAATCAAATTATTGTCCATGGCAATTATTACACTAAATCAATATAATAAACTACAACAAAATAATAAGGATTCTAAAAAACTATGAATTTTCCAACACTATATTTTCTAACAATAAAAGAAGAAAGTATTTAGAGGCCAATTAATGGCTATAAACCCAGGTGTGTCTCAGATTATTTGCACTAAGGCCTTCCTGGTATAAGCATATAAAATAACTCCATTGTTACACAACAGTGAGAAAATCTAAGTTTTAATTAATAATTAATACTACATAAAACAATTCCAATCCCCATGAGAAAAAAATGTTTAAACATTAAAATTATCAACTAGATCTCTGGCATAAGGCTAAAATAATCTTCCGTTGAATTTTTTACACTTTAACCAATCAGGGCAATGGTTTTTACTCCAATGAAAAGGCAAATGGGTGGTTTCTAAGAGTTGCAATCTTCACAGCCATAAAAGAGATCCCTACCAGAAAATCCACACTCATATTTATTATATTGGTTGTTAAAAAATTCATTCAGTTCTCAAACTATATAAAGTGATAAATGAATATATGTATGAAACTACGCCAAATTATTATATGTCTTACTCATAAGTGCTATTAAGATATACTCAATTCATGCTAGAGGAGAAAGAACTGAGACTTAATTTCACATTTCAGAATTCCTGAGTCTTATCGGAGAAAAAAAAAACCAGAAGAAAAAAAGAAACAAACCTACTCTATAATAGGCCGAATGATACAAATCCGGGTATTAACATTACATTAACAGTTTTAAAGCTGAAGACTATCGGGACAAGTATATATGTACTTCAATGAAATTATAAACAAGATATTAAAGCTTGGTTTGTTCAAAAGGCGTTTTGATGAAGCAAGGCCTCCTGAGTGCCATCTTCATGACGGTAAACAGACCATTTTAAAGAAATAGCATTCCTATTTCAAAGCCCAATGATGAAATGAAAAAGAATACAATCTTCTGTAATACAGTGTTTTGGTAAGACTGCATTGGGACAGCCCTTTGATGAGAGATTTAAAAACAAGAGTAAAGCCAATTTAATGGGATTAGAACACATGTTCTAATTTGGGCCACCACCCATTAAACAATTCCCTCTTGCTTTGTAGAGGACAATACAAAGTGAAAATAAAAAGGGGTCTTAAGAGCACTTCAGTCCTGCACTGTAGGGCTTAAGCAACAAGGCGATGCTCACATACAGTCACCACAGAGTAATGTCTACTTCCTCACTAGCAAGAAAAAGAGAAAACTAACTGCTTCCACTTGAGACAATGACACAGGCAAAGAAACACTGTTCATCCTTTCTGGAAAGGCTACCAAAGCAAAAACATCTAAGGATCCTAGCCATTTAAATTTTCATAAATTAGTTCATCTTTTTAAGTAGAAAAGACACAGACAACTAATTCATGGGCTTTATAAACACTAAGCCAAAAAAAAAAAAAAAGTGGGCGGGCATTGGAGGGGACGGTATTTTCTCTGTTCTTAAGTACCTGGAAGGAAAATTTTTAAAACACTAAAGTGCAGCTCTAGGCCAGTACAGGCACAAAAAATTATAAAGAGGTGAAGCCAAAATTGCGTCATTTACAGGTCCGTATGCAGGAGACGATTCTTCACTTTAAAAAACATTGTGCAATTGAAAATCCAGTTGACTTCGTTTGTGCCGCATACAGTTCGAACTTGTCACTACCCACTGAGTGAGGTGTCCACGAGACCTGGGGACCGCACTCGAGGCGCTTGACAGTCACCCGTTGTTAGCGCCACACGATATTGATGCCCCTCCGGAAAATGTGAGGGTCTTCTTGCTGTAGGAGGAGCCGCTGAGGGCTGGCTGGCTGCCTTTGACCAGAGAGGTTTTCAGTTCCATTTCACAAGCTACTATGGCTGCATTCAGTTCCACTTGAGCTCGATGGACGACATAAAACATGAGGCCTATACTTATAATAATCTGTGGATGAAAAGAAAACATTACAACGAACGCTCTCTTACTCTGAAAAATAAATCTAATAAATGCTTGGCTTAGAAAAGCTTCAAACCGAGTGCTTCTTAAGAGTTTTGCTTTTGTTTTTTAAAAGATGTATTCACAATTATCCTTTTTTTCCCGTTGACTATTTCTACTGGTTTGGAAGGTCAAAGCCTCCAGGTGCCCATTGTATGGCATTAGGTAAAGACAGGCAGACACACAGCCCACTCTGTCCATGTAAACGATGCTACACTTGATCAAGTACTATGCTTGATCAAGTTTAAGTACTAAAGAGCTTCCTTCAAGAATAAATGTCTACAACACAGGCAATGGTGCTAAACTTTATTAATAGAATTAACAAACTTATATTTTTGTATGATTATAAATGCCTATTTCTTTTTTTCTTTGCTATTTTTTTTGGGGTTACACGGTGCTCAGGGATCACTCCTGCATGGTTGAGGGACCATAAAGGGTGTTAAGACATTGAACCTGGGTTGGCCTCCTGCAAGGTAAAGGCCCTCCCTGCTGTACCAGCACTCTGGCCCCTACAAATGTCCATTTCCAAGTCAGAGACGATGCACTATCACTTGCAAAGAACTGGGGACACAGCTCCAAGTTTAAACAGAAAGAACCACTTCATAACAAATGAGATTCAAGTTTCAAAAGAAATTATCGAGATTATGAGCATGAAACTGTACTCTGAGAAAAAGAAAAACCAGAGGGGGCAGAAAAAGACCAGGCAAACAGCACATTAAACTTGGGCTGCTCCAGGCCAGCAACTCCTGTGACGTGATTCCAGTCCCTTAAACCTATGCTGTGTCTCCCACCGTCCGACAAGTCACGCTCCCTCTGTGACCCTTTTACACTCTATGCACAATTGATGAGACCATATAAGCATTCTGAGACTCGCAGGAAATCACACTTCTCGGGAGCTCATTTGTAAAGCAATTCTTGAACGCGGGCAGCAAGTAAGCACTCCCAGTAAAAAGGCCAGAGCACATTTTGTTTAATGCTCCATCAGATTCCCAACGGCTGCACTAATCTATGCGAAAACATGCTTTCAACTCTGCCTATTCGTTAGCGTATTAACCATGGTTAACACTTAGGATTCCTATGGCGAGAGCATTCTACACCCACGTGCTGAGGGCGTGGAGGAGACAGCGGGAGAGAGAGAGAGACAAAGCCTACTGAGGTGGGGAGAACATGGAACTTGTGCAAAGGGGGCTTCCAGGGAGAGCACCCGTGACCAAATTAAAGACTTTCAAGGTGGGTTTTACACCCTGCACTTGGACTTGAGAGAGGGCTCAAAGGTGGGAGTGCATACTTTACCTACAGAAGTTTCATGCCACACCCTGGGGACTGCGTGGCCCCCAAAACACTGCCACAAGTGACACCCCACCCCTGCGGCAGCAAGTCCAGTTTAGTTCAAAAAATAAAATAAAAAATTTTGTCTCGCTGATAGTTTAGCTGTCTTAAAGAAGTAAACTATCCTAACTTATCAGTGGCTGGGAATACCATGTAAAGAGACAGAAAAACTGCTCGCAAACTCAATGGAAAGGGGAAGGATGAGGTAGTAAAATTCTGTGTCTGTGCTAAATTTGAGCTGGGTATAGACATATAGACATGACCTGAAGGAATAGTCTGAGGCTCTTCGTGTTCCTACAGTGAGCAGAGGCCCTTGGGCTATACTAGCACACGACAGGGACAAATGGAGATGTTATTGGCACCCTCTCGAGCAAATCGAATAGGAAGACAAGTGATAGACATATAGGTCAGCTTTAAGAGAACTTGTTCTGCAACACCGGAGTTTAAGCTCCATAGTGTTGAAAAACAAATAGAAAAGCTAAGCTTAAAATGCACATATCACATCCAGAGTAGCCCAGTGAAGGGGCTTAAAGACCGAGCTGAGGTTATAAATTAGGGGGTGCTTACAGAAATAACATAAAAAGCACCAACAGAGTAATCAGAATTGTGAAGGAGGAAAGTTTTCAGTGACACTAGAGAGCTTAGACCAGCATCTAGAAGATCCTCAACTTAGAGTTTAGAAGGTGCTGGGAAATGAGTGGGTCAGTGGGGATGACAGGGCATGTATGGGGGGGAAGGGAGGAGGGAAGAGGTGGTGGGTGGAATCACAAGAGTAGTGTTAGAGAAGCCAGAGAACAAAGTAGTTTAACAGCAGCATGGTTCAGAGTCTTAAGATTGCTAAGAGGTCAATGTAGGTAACTGGAAAATGAATCTGACTTGGACCAAGTCTTCTTAATCTTTTTCTACTGATGACCCCTTCTCGCCTGAGATTTTTATTTTAACACAACACCAAGGTACAGAAAATAGAAGCTGGGATTTAGACAAGGCTAGTTATGACCTTAGAGAGGACAGACTAGGGAAGGATATGGCAAAAGATACCACAAGTAAATTTAGACCCAGTGGAAAAAAGTGTTGCAAGTTCCCAGTAAGAATGTAATGACTCCATCTTTGCAAGAGATTTCCCCAGACGCTCCTCAGACCCCAGCACCTAAGGATTTGTTTTCCTTAAACAAAAAGGATCCAGTACTGGTAGAGCATAAGCCTGACACACAGAAAGAACGTTCACTACTGAACTAAGCAGCTTGCTGACAGCAGGAGCAGAACTGAGAGAGGTGATGTCTTAGTAAATGACGAGTTTTCCTTGGAAACGCTTTTGACTCTTCTACCTAGTAAGAGATGAGAGGTTATCTCATGAGAATGAAGAGCCAAGGAGCAGATGGGTAAAAATGTATGCATCAAGAAAATTCAAAATCTTTCGCGGAGGAGATTGAGGGCAAGATAAAATGAACAAGTGAATGTAGACCAGAGCTGGAAAGTCAGCTAAAGTCTGTAAGATGAAAACTACTGCCATTCTTCTTGTCTGACTTCCTGAAAGGAAGAACTGATGCAAAGCACATCATCGAGAATTGGGGTCTAGCTGGTGGTTACGTAGAAGAAACTGGGAGCATAGCAAAGAGGGGCGTGAGTAATAACACACGGGTAGGGAACTCGCCTTGAGTGTGGCCAACCCGGTTCAATCCCTGGCACCCCATTTGGTCCCCAGATTACCATCAGACGTGATTCCTGAGTGCAGTGTCAGGAGTAAGCCCTGACTGGGTGTAGCCCCAAGACCGAAAAATCAAAGAAAAAGAGAAAGTGAATTAACAGACAATTCCATAGATCTACATTAGCTCAAGCCCAAGAAACAGTTGTGCCTTTCTGTGAACACCTTAGTTAGCACTGCTTAAAGTTTCTGGACCCAAGGATTCTCCTGAGCCTACCACAAGACTCGAATAAACCCATTTTTATATTAGCTTACTTCTAGCAAACAGGAAGAACATCCTGGGCACATGAGTGACCCTCATCTAGCTTAATTCTTTGCTTCATGCCTATTTTCCCCTTCCAGAGGACTTCACTGCCCCCTCTCTTTATATTCTCCTGTGTGTTCTCTGTAAACGGAATCAAATCCTTCCTGAAACAAAATAAGCTATAAATAACAATAAATCAAATCAAGGCCACTTGTTGTTGACTGATGATTTTCTTTTAATTATAGGTCTAAGAAATAATTATCTTACCTCTGTTTTGTAACCTCAGCTTAAATATGCTTGCACAAGAAAGGGTAAGAAATCAGAGGAAGAGAATTCTATATACTAAAAAAATACCACTGACAAATGCATAAGCAATTTATCCTACTATAGCAATCAATTATAATTAGAGTAATTTGCTAATATGCATACAATTATAATAAAATACTGTAATAACATCTATAATCAAGATGAAAAAGGTATTTCAAGACTGAAGATAGCACCAAGATTGGAGCACAAGCTTGGTTTCACCCCCTGTACCGCATGATGTCCCCATTACAGATACCTCAGCACCACTGTGTGGGACCCCAAAACAAAATAGAAAAGTATTTCAAATGGTTTACTAGTTTGCAGAAAACTAGGAACATCAAATCATGCTTAAATATACTAAAATGCTCAGGGGCCAGAGAGATAGTACAATAGGTAAGGCGCTTTCCTTGCACACAGCAGACCGGGTTCGATCCTATATGGTCCCCGAGTCCCGGCAGGAGTGATTCCTGAGTGTAGAACCAGGAGTAAGTCCTGAGCATCGCCAGGTGTGGCAAAAAAAACAAAACTAAAACAAACAGAAGAACTAAAAATCTGAGAATATGGCATAAGACATAATCTTATACCTTGTGAAGACTCCAAATGTAAGCCATTACA
Organism: Cryptotis parvus; assembly: GCA_021461705.1. Lineage (NCBI taxonomy): Eukaryota > Metazoa > Chordata > Mammalia > Eulipotyphla > Soricidae > Cryptotis > Cryptotis parvus. The sequence continues at coordinate 20,725 of JAJIBD010005409.1, forward strand.
TTATATAAGTGATTACATTATATAGTAATTACATTATATAAGCTATTACATACTTATATAATGCATTTAAAACTTAGCATCACTAATACAGTACATTAGTAACAAAAAACTCCAAACCTAGATTCAGGTTATCTTTAAAAAATTTACAAGCAAAAAACTCAAAACAATTAATAAGAAAAAAAGACAAACTTTTTGCATGGAATATCAATATTCAATAGATTGACATTTTTTTCTTAAAAGTCCTTTATTTATAAAATTAACATTCCTAGGCTTAATTTTTATTTTCATGAGTACTACTTAAGCACAAAAAAAAACTCTAGCTCTATGTAACATATTAGTTCAAAAACTTGATAATAGTGTCACTAACAGTAAACCTGTAAAATGATGCCATATACTCAATACTACAAATTAAAAATAACAAGTCAAGGGATCAGAAAACACCTTCTCGTTCATGTGCTATGCTTAGCAAGGATCTACTTACTGGCTGGGAGCATAGCTCAAACCCGAATTCTGAGCCTTGCAAAGTCCTTTAACAAATTACTCTCTCATGGTCTATACTAAGTTAGTTCTGGGGGATCAGAGATAAAAAGCCTGATTCAGAGAGACTGTTAGTGTCTATGTGCAAATACTGCTGCCATGAACAGTTTTAAACTTCCAATGTGATGTCACTGAATCCAGAAGCGAGAGATGTTATACCCAAAGAGATGTTATACTCAAAATAATGAGCACCTCCAAGGGCATTGGCAAGCACTACTTGAGATTTATATACAGCTAATAAAGCTTTCACCGAAGACTAGTTACCATCATTACTATCTTCAGAAACAATATTAATAACTAAAGAGCGCTTGACTGGGAAATGAATCACTGCAAAAAAAACCCCAATTTTGTTGCACCAATTTTCAAAGAGAATTTTCAATTTGGAATAATTATGTTCTAAACCTTCCATATACTTACACTCCTGAAAATGTAGACTGTTAAGAAAATAAAGTTGCACTAAAAGAACAAGAAAAGCATAAACCGCTTAAATGATCTGTCATGAAGTCAGTGAGCTGAGACCAGCAATGCCCTACAAACCCGAAAGAGAAAGCCCAACCTTGGCATCCAACTCACCTGTAAACAGAAAACAAAATATCCACTAACACTCTGTTCTGCGATGACGTCTTCCATGGTCCGCAGGGTGGTTCCCAGGTGCGAATTTAGGAGCTGGGTGGGAAGCAGCCCCACCGAGGACGCCATCAGATAGTTCGGTAAGGAGAGGTCAGTGATCTGGAAGAGGAGATTCGAGGGATGAGAGCCCCTGTAAGAAAATGCCCCATTTACAACAATGTGCACTGCCTTTGCTAGTGGACTTTCTTGCAAGGAATCCAAGGAGTCGAAATACATTGCAAAGCTTTCCGAATCTTCTAGGGAATACGTGCAAGATATAGAGGAAAGATTTAATTTTCTATTCCGGGACCACTGAAAACACTTTTGAAGATTTTTCTTCTTACGTATAAATAAAATGTGCACACACAACACTTTATAAAATCAGCTGTGTCGTCTCCCTCATGTAGGTGCTTCTCATGGCAGTGTGGTGAGCAGACGGGAAATTACTTAACCTGGAGAATGACAACCCAGTGCCCAGAATCAATGTTGCACTCTGTCTTTTCATCTGCAAAAATAATAACCCACAACCATGCACGGCTGTTAGAATCAGAAATATTTGTACGATATCAGTAAGTCAGCAACACTCACAGAAAGGTAGAAACTATCAGATTTACACAATGCTATTAGCTCTGGGTATTACAGCACTATTTAACCAATCTGCTGCTGTGGATCATTTAAACTCAGACTTGTTTTGTTTCTTCTAGGTGAAGACATCTTTCTTGGCTATTTAATTTTGGGGGCTGTTAGCTGGGTGGGAGGCAGTGTCTTAAGAGAATACCTAAAGTCACTGGATGTTAATTATCTAGTTAGGAAACAAAAAGAAAAGGGCTCCCAGCTCTCCAGCAGAGGCAAACAGCCAGATCCTAAGTAGTCCTGTAGAAAGGTTCATGGTACAAAGACCCGATGTATGCAGACAACAGTTGGCTAAACATAGCCTGCCAACAGGCGTGAGTACTCCTTGCTAGGTGTCAGTGCTCCTTGCTTGGTGTAAAGTGCTCCTTAGTCAAGCCAGGCCAACATATCCATGCAGTATCATAGGAGGAAATGACTGACAGGCAGCTTCTATGCTACAAGGACATTTCTGACCTGAAGGGCTATGAGACAGTAACTATCCCTTGCTTAGGAAAGGAGTCTGCAGCTGCCAGCCCACTGACTTGGCACAGGCTCGTGGGTGTACAAATGTTGGTAAACAGTGGTTTAAGTCACTCAGTATTGGGGTAACCGACTATATAGCAGTAAACAACTACACAATCTGCATCGCCACTTAGGCTTTTTGTTTTGTTTTCATGTTTTGGGGCCACACCCATCAGTGCTCTCCTAGTGGAGCTCCAGGGGACACAATAGGGTGTCTGGGACTTAAACCCCTAAGTCAGCTACATTCAAAGCAAGCAAGTGCTGGCTGTACTAGCTCTCCTCAGGTCCTCAATTAATTTAACAATAGGATGCCAGGAGTGGAATTACTGTCTCAAACTAAAACTAAGGTGTTCCAAACAATTCACACAGGTTTACAAACCAATGGGTGTTGTTGAAAATATCCCCCTTATCATACTATTACAAGCTTTAAGAATTAAATTTCCGACATTTTCAGTTTATAGAGGTCAAGGTGGTTAGATTAGACTATTCCGCTTGTTTTCTTTGGGCCATACCCTAAGTCTGCTCTGGAATCACTCTTGGAGGTACTGGAGACCCTGGGGAGTCAAGGATAGATGCTGAGGACTACGTGTGCCAGGCAAATGTCCTACCTGCTGTATTATCTTTCTGGCCCACTATTTCGACTACTTTAATATTGGATTCAAGTATCTGTTCTTTCAACCAAATACGCGATTACCTCACACCTGTGAGAACGGGCAGGTAAAAAAAGAAGAGAAACGAGAGCTGACAAGTGAGTCACGGGAGTCTCCTACTAAACCGGGGATCGTCACTGCAGCCTCCGGAGAAAACAACTAGTTACAACCACACTGACAATGGTTCTCTCAGCTTCACTCTGCCAGAGGGTCTGGGACAGAGTTCTACAGCCTGGTTGCAAGAATCATCTAGAACAGACCACAGGGCATGCACTGGTCTTGAGTTGCACCAAGATGGTCTGAAGATTCGAAAAGAAATAAAACAAAAATGCTAAAATCAGGGGCGGGCAGAGAAGAAAACGCAATGACTGGAATTCATGCTTTCCATGTGGGAGGTGCAGCACCTGGCACCAGGCACAGAGTCCTGAGCACTGTTACGAGCAGCTCTCCACAGTGTGTCAGGCACAGTTCCTGCGTATGGGTGTGACCTTAAACACAGTAATCAACCAAAGCCTTTCAACTAGAGGGATGGAGTCTGAGATGATTATAACACATGAAGTGAAGTCAAAGCAAACGGTAAGTCCAAGTGCAAGAAGATGGTTCCTCAAAAGAGGACTATAAATAACCCAAGGGGAAAACAAGTCACAATGAAAATAACTCTCAGACTGCAAAAATTATGATGATTACAGGAGGAGGAGGTAGGAGGATGAGAGGGAAGGCCAGGGCAGACAACTGACGTGAGCATGGTGCTCGACGTGGGACATGATGGGGCCGGGCTGAAGGAGAGCTGGAAAGCTGTGCTGACAAAGATCCCGAAGGATTTCACACCAGCCTTCAATCAGTGCAGCTGAGCCCAGGTACACTTTCTACTTATACATCCTCGGACCTGATCTGTGTACATCTGCCTATTCTTCAGGCAAGGGCTCACGGCTGAGCCACATTCTACCCCTCTCATTTATTCTTAAGTAGTTTTTGTTTGGCTGGTTTGTTTCGGTTTGGGGGCCACACTCAGCTATGCTCAAGGCTTACTTCTGGCTCTGGGTGCTCGGGGGACCATATGGGAGGCCGGGATCGAACCCGGCTGGATGCATGCAAAGCAAATGTACAACCTGCTGTACTGTTGCTCCAGTCTTCTTGAGTTTTTAGGTAGTAAGGAAACCTTTTGCTATTTTAACGGTGGATGTTTTTGCCTTTAAAGCTTCCCTTGGGCCGGAGCGATAGCCCAGTGGGTAGGGCGTTTGTTTTGCACGCCGGCCGCCCATGCCGGCCAGGGTTCGATCCCGGCATCCCATATGGTCCCCGAGCACCGCCAGGAGTAATTCCTGAGTGCAGAGCCAGGAGAAACCCCTGAGCATTGCCGGGTGTGACCCAAAAAATAAAAAAAAAAAAAAAAAATAAAGCTTCCCTTATCTTTTATGAGTAGATATACAAGTGCTTGTAAATGTTTATATGCTTTAATCAAGTATTCTCAACTTGGGTTTTGTTTTGTGGTCATATCTGGCTGTGTTCGGGGATTACTCCTGGCTCTGATCAGGGATCACCCCCAAAGAGGCTTGGGAGGAATCTATTCAGTGTTAGGGATCAAACCCAGACTGACCATTACAAGGCTACACTCTCTCTCTCTGTTCCCCTAATTCATCTCTCAAGTGAATGTCCTATTGCTGCATTAAACTTTTCACATTCCCATTAATGACAGGCTTTTCTCCCTTCTGTGCCGGACTCTGTGTATATTGATCATTCCAGTTCTTTGGCTATGATAGACAAGAACTGGTAAATCCCACCTCATTTTCATTCTGGTATTTAATCAACTACAGAATCTAACTAAATTTATTCTAACTACAAGCTAATAATCCCGTGAAATTATATTTTTCAGTAAGGTTTCAATTCATCTGAACAGGAAGATTAGAAACACATCACAGCTGGCCTGGAGGAAAACGCTACGTGGATAATGATTCCCTGTTAACAAGTCATGTAGCTACTGGCCCAGTGACTGTACCACAGATGATGTTCCAGCAGGTGACTGCGAGAGGCAGAAAGACCCAATTGAGGCCAGAGCGGTAGCACACCTGGAAGGGCATTTGCCTTGCACATGGTAGACCCGGTTTGACCCCAGTATCCCATATGGTCCCCGGCACCGCCAGGAGTAATTCCTTAGTGCAGAGCCAGGAGTAACCCTTGAGCATCGCCAGGTGTGACCCAAAAAGCCAAAAAAGCAAAAAAAAAGGACACAACTCCCTGCGAGATCAGAAAGTACCCATCTCAGAAGAACTGGCAGAATGGAAAGACTTGAGCAGGACTATGTATATAGGATTAAAGGAAAAGTTAATGGAATGAGCCAGCAGTCGAGCCAGCAGGCAACTGTGCAAAAAACACATTTGCCACAGACACTGAAAGTTGAATGTTAAACAGGCCGAGCTGGGTGGGCTGAGGAGAAGGAACCAGGACGGGCAGCAGGGAAAGTAGAGCAGCACCTGTGACAACAATTTAGGTTACTAGTGCAACACATGCACGAGGATTCTTTAAAATCAAAACCAGAGGGGCCAGAGAGTGGGGAAAGTGCTTGCTTTGCACATGGCCGACCCCAGATCTCATCCCGACAACCCACACAGTCCCCGAAACACTACCAGAAGTAGTAGTGAGCACTGAGCACTGCTAGGTGTGGCCATAAAATCCAAAAAAAAAAGAACAAAATTTAAGAACAAAATTATGCACTGTGATACCTGCTAATGTCCTAGAAGAAAACAGGAACAAGTTTGCAAGGCAGCGGGAGTCTAGTTAAGGAATAATGTGAACAGAGCTACAATTCACGAAGGTTTCTCTGTCAATGTTGTTTTTTTGTTTTGTCTAGGGGCCGTGCCCGGCCACGCTCAGGGCTGACTCCTGGCTCTGCGCTCAGGGAAAGCAGGAGGGGATCAAATCTGGGCTGGTCACATGCAAGGCAAGTGCCCTACCCTCTCGTCCTACCTCTCCAGGCCTGGTCTCCCTTAGGCTGTATCACTGTATCACAGTCTTCCCATTGTTCATCGATTTGCTCGAGTGGGCACTAGTAACATCTCCATAAGTCCTGTCACAAGCAAGTGTAACCTAAGGGCAGCTGCTTGCTCCAGGGACAGGAAGAGCTTCAAACCATTCTTCAGGTCATGGAATTGAGGTTCATAATTGTTATTAGTTTTTGGCATAACAAGTAAATAAAACACGGGTAGCTTGCCAGGCTCTGCTGTGTAGGTGGTATAGTCTCAGTAGAAGGCTCTCATCTAGAGCATTTACTGATGAAATTTAAAGGGAAAGATCAGGTGTTCTTTTGATGGAGCTATGAGGAACTAAGGAGTCTGGATGTTGAGAATGACTGACCACATGAGGTGTGGGTTGCTCTGGCTTGTTGCTAGGCTTACTGGGATCAGACAAAACCTGTCTGGAACTGTATACAAAGTATAAATGTTAAAGATCTTGAGAAGGACCTTATCCTAAAATTAGTATTCTCTAAGAATATCAGCGTGGCCGCTTTGCAGCCGCACGCCAAGGAGTGTGGGTCTGGTGTGGGTGGGTCTCTCTCTCTCTTCGGGGCACCTGGCATGGAGGCAGAGGAAAGGGCAGGGCCCAAATCTCCACTCCGAGTCCAGCCAGTGTGCTCTCTCCCCCGCATATGACAGCAAACCCTGGGAGCAATGTTGGACTCGGCCAGAGGCTGGCCGAGCCCATTACGGGAGGTCAGCTCCATGGGTTGCTTCCACGTGGGGCTGGCCAAGCAGCGCAGTTGTAGGCCTGCAGTGGATGGGTCTGGATCTCTTCCGGGGTTGTAGATTAGCTGTGAGTCTGGTGTGGGAGGGTCTCTCTTTCGGGGCAACTGGCACGGAGGCGAAGGAAAGGGCACCTTAGGCCACTGGTCACAAAAACATGGAAATATGAACCTAGAAACTACTCGCTGAAACTCCTGCCTACAGTACTCTGGGCTGTTGGCTCAGAATTGTTCTCCTCTAAAGAAGTCCTGGCGATTTCCACTGAGGATGTGAAGTTAGATTCTGATGAGAGAGTGCAGTGAGTGTCAGGAGTGGTGAAGGCGAGTGCCAACTTGGGGCCAGCAGAATTCTAGAAGCGCCATCAAAATACATTCTTTCTTATCCTCTGAGGTGCTGTGAATTGTTTGGAGATGAATTCATTTGTCTGGGCAAGGAGGGGTAGTTCAAAATAGAACCATGAAACAAAAAGACCCAATCAAAACATGGTGGGGGAGGGAACGGCAGGGGGCTGGGAGGGGGAAGGGAGAAAGAGAAGAAAATCCTAAAATCAGCACAAAAGCTGCTCCATCTCCCTGTGTGAGGTATTTGTGGAGCTGATTCTATCTGTAGATCTTTACTGGGACTTGGCAGAGCAGAGTACAGAGTCTGCTTCTCTCTCTCTCTCTCTCTCTCTCTCTCTCTCTCTCTCTCTCTCTCTCTCTCTCTCTCTCCTCCTCTCCCCCTTTTTGGCATTATGGTTTTGCAATACAGGTACTGCAAGGTTATCGTGTACAGCCCTTTTGCCTACTTGCCCAAAGGGCTCATTCCCAACTATCACTGCCACAGAGTTGTAGTCTGAGCGGTAGGGCATTGGCCTTGCATGCAACTGACTGGGGTCCTATCCCTGAGCCCCCTCCGGGAGCGATCCCTGAGAACAGAGCCTACACACAGCTAGGTGTGGCCAAAGACAACAACAACAAAATCTTTTGGAAATGCCAATCAATCCTTTTTCAGGTCTTGTTTATAGCAGCTCCCTGACCTGGCCTCTTGACAGGCTCACATAACTTTCCAGCTTCATCAATCGAGTCCTGAATCCTAGGGCACTCTTCAGCCCCGTTGGGCACTCCTGTCCTGGCTCACACACCTTTTGGGTAAAAGTTCTAAATGTTTGCTAAATCGTCATCTAAGCTAAACGAGTGACTTTTCCCAAGTCAGCTATATTTATTTAATTGCTTTTAGGGCCACACTCGGCGATACTCAGGGGTTACTCCTGGTTCTGCACTCAGGAATTACTCCTGGCAGTGCTCAGGGGACCATATGGGATGGCGAGGATCAAACCTGGTCGGTCAAGTGCGAGGCAAACGCCCTCCACACTGTGCTATTGCTCCAGCCCCCTAAGTGAGCTTTAAAAGTGACAGACAGTTCAGTCCTGTCCTGGCCACTCTGGAAACTAAAGGTTTCACAATCTGATCTGATCCCCTAGACGATAAATTCTGTGATGGAGAGACATCTAGTGTGTTCCTCTAAGCCGTAGCGCCCGCCTACTGTATCCATGTGTACATGAGTGCGTGTGTCTTCCACTGGAAAAAGACAAAGGCTCTAAGAATCTACCCTGCTAGGATTCCTGTCTGCAATGCTAAGACCATACTCATATACAGACTTAGTATGATCCTTTTTTAAAGAGGCTACACGAAGCAGTACTAAGCATGGCAGATAGGACCTGGGGACCACCAGGGCCAAAGCAGGCAGTGTCAGTGCTTGTGAGACGCACGATGCCAATTTCAGCTCAAGGTCCCGCACGTGCTAGGCATGTGCTCTGATATCTGAGCCATATCCCTGGCTCCACCCGCTGCACTTAATCCTGGTTCTATGCTCAGGGTTCACCCCTGGTTGTGACCAGGGGAACCATATGGAACACCAGGTACTCAACCTGGGTTGGCCACAGGCAAGGCAAGTGCCTTACCCAATTACTATTTATTGTTGCAGCCCACAGAAACTGCTTTAGGGGATAGTATCATTTAGCCACTTACCTGAGATTCTATTCTCTCTCTCTCTCTCTCTCTCTCTCTCTCTCTCTCTCTCTCTCTCTCTCTCTCTCTCTCTCTCTCTCTCCCACACACACACACACACACACACACACACACACACACCCCCTTTTTATCTGGGAAAAACATTTATCTCAGGGACCTGAGCAAAGTACCCTGCCTTGTCTGTGGCAGATCTGGGTTCATGTCCCTGTAACCCATTAAATCCCCAAGCTCACCAGGAGTGATCCCTGAGCATAAAACCCGGAGCACTGCCAGTTGTGGCCCCCAAACAAGCAATCCCCATATTTTACATATATAATTTCTGACTTCAGTAAAAGGCCCTTTTCATAGTCATGATGAATGAGCTATTGACAAATATGGATCCACTGCCAATTCTAAGTTAGGAGGGAAAGAAATGATTGTGTGGTCATTGAAAGTTTTTTCTTTTATTTAAGGCACCACAACTTTACAGTTTACAGGGCTTACAATGGTACTATTCTCTTCCCGACCCATGGTCCCTCCCACCCTACAAGCGGATGGAACAGACACATTTGTACCTATTGCAATAAATTTTTAAATCACTTCGTAGCAGAATCATCAAACTGCTTTTTACATGCAGTAAAGGGGGATACATGAGGTTATATAAACATATTCATTTCAAAAAATTGAAAAATTTAAAAAGGGGGGCTCTTATTTTACACATGACCAAATCCCTAGAACCTCGTACTGTTCTCAGCCCCGCTAGGGTTGGCCACAAACCAAAAACTAGAAAAAGAAATACTAAAATCTGAATGATTATCTTTTTGTATTTGCTCTTCATTTCAAAACTGTTTACAAGGAATATTCTTTACACTATAGACAAAAAAAATAGTTTTAAGTTAAGTTTTCATAAGACTGCTCTGCTTCTAAATAATTTTTTTAAATGTCTGAAGGGGAATAAGACATACCGTTACTATGATAAATATGTTCCAGATATAGGTTTCTTTTATGAATTCTAAGCCTGTAAATGCATTAAGAAAATCACAGAAGCTGACAACTGAAATGAAACAAAAAAAGGACATCTCTGTCAAGGAACTACGAAGAGACCAAAGGCTATCAACGATCTCTGGGACTGGCCCAGCTATCCAGTCCTCCCAGTCCTGCAGGCCCCCTTACGGCATACACTACATCTCCTTTATTCTACTCCATCTGAATGGAACACTATTAGAGGCTCGATATATTTTAAGAAGGCATCATCGTTAGCTGGGCTGGCATAGACACAAGCGTTATAACCCAGATCCTGAATCTGTGGTCTAATCTACAACACAGAAGTGACGGCAAAACTGATAGTTTTGTAAAACACACTATCAATAATAAAGAATTCTACTGTGACAGAATTATGCCTTGTTTTGTGTTTCGATTTGGGGGCGATATCTGGCTGTGCTCAGGGGTCACTCCTGGCTGTGCTCAGAGGTCACTCTTGGCAGTGCTCAGGGGTCACTCCTGGCTGTGTTCAGGGTCACTCTTGGCTGTGCTCAGGGGTCACTCTTGGCAGTGCTCAGGGGTCACTCTTGGCAGTGCTCAGGGATCACTCTTGGCAGTGCTCAGGGGTCACTCCTGGCTGTGTTCAGGGGTCACTCTTGGCTGTGCTCAGGGGTCACTCCTGGCTGTGCTCAGGGATCACTCCTGGCTGTGCTCAGGGATCACTCCTGGCTGTGCTCAGGGGTCACTCCTGGCTGTGCTCAGGGGTCACTCCTGGCTGTGCTCAGGGATCACTCCTGGCTGTGCTCAGAGATCACTCTTGGCAGTGCTGAGGGGTCACTCCTGGCTGTGCTCAGGGATCACTCCTGGCTGTGCTCAGGGGTAACTCCTGGCTGTGCTCAGGGATCACTCCTGGCTGTTCTCAGAGGTCACTCTTGGCAGTAGAGGTAAACGTCCTACTTGCTGTGTTATTGCTCTGGCCCCAATATCTGCCTTTTAAAGAGCAAATGCTGAGCTCTCATTTCATAGATAAAACAACTGAAGGTCAGAAAATCAAATCACTTCATCAAAGTCCCAAAGGAGCTGACACAGAACTGTTAAGTCCCCAAAGAATCCATGAGTTTAGTCTACCAAAAAGACCCAAACCAGGCGGTATTGTTGGTGGAGATATGGAGAGAAAGGAAACCTCGGGTCGGATTCAGACAGCACTCAGGGCTCATACCCGGGCAGTGACTGACCCCATGGTCTTTGCGGTACTGCTGGGTGCAGCCGCGGAAGGTGCCCAAGCACCGCCTTAAGCCCGCCCCAACAGTCCCTGACCAAGCAGGTCCAGTATCACTGGGAGTGGCCCCAGGTCTCCTGAGCTCCACCAGGAAGCCTTCCTCCCCAAAAACAGAAACACAGAAAAGGAAACAGAAACTCTTACTCCCTGTAGGCTGTGACGCCATCCAGGGGGCGTCTAGTAGAAACACTTCTCAAAAAATCAAACAGAGCACAGGGAGTTGAGCATGGCACGTGGCTAACCGGGCTTGATCCCCAACACCAAGTGGTTCCCCAAGCATTACTGGGAGCAGCTGTGAAGGCTCCCATACACCGCAGTGGTGACCCCGCTAATCCCTGGCACCTGTCCCTCAGGGCCTCACGCTGAACCAGGCTGGGGCTAAACTACAAGGAGCCGCCCTGGGGTCTCCTGAGCACAGTTTGGGAGCCCCCAATCACTATATCACTTGATCACTTGATATCCCGTTATTCATCGATATTCTTGAGCGGGCGTCAGTAATATTTCCATTTGACCCTATCACGTGCCAGTGTAGCCCAATGGCATCTGGTTGTTTCGGGAATACTAAGAGCCTCGACCATTCATTCAGGGTCTTGATAAGGAAGTCTGACCATCTTGTAGGTGGGCGCCATGCGATCTTTTGACATCTCGTGGGATCCAATCGGTAACAGCTCTAGTCCATTTTACCAATGCAAATAATAACTTAAAACAGAACTGGCATGTGATCCAGACACTTCACTTTCTGGCATCTATGACAGGAACATACAAGTATCAACCAGAGGAGATACACGGACATTTCTGAGTGCTGCAGCACTACAGCAAACAGCCTAACCGAAGTGCCCACAGAAGGATGCGTGGATAAAGAAGTCCGGGGTGGTACCGCCATGAGCCCAGGGCAGGCCTGCGCCGTCTCAGCACCATGCGCTAAGCAGCACCACATCCTCCAGCTGCTGCAGTAATGCCCCCAGCCAGGTCAGCCAAGAATCTCTGGAAGGGACCCAGGATTCTTGAACAATTGCTTGGGAGCCCCTGCCCCTTCCTGCCCCTGAAAATAAACTAGGTTTCATTACCTACACACAAGGGAATACTACTCAGCCCTAAAAAGGGTGACTGCCTGCCTTTGGCTTCAACTTGAGTGGTGCTAGAGAAAGGCATGTTATTCAAAGCAAGTCCGAAGAGAGGGTGCAGACTTGGGGTGATCTCACATATAAGAAAACAGAACAGAAAATGAGCATTACCTCATGACTCAAACCCCTTGTCTGGACTCTGAATACAGAACTGAAATCACCAAGGAGAGGGGCAGGGCTGACTAGAAATGGCTTAAAGACAGTGCTGGGAGGTACAGAAATGGTTTACACCAAGAGCATGAAAAGAAAACACTATTGGGGTGAGAGTGATAGCACCGCGGGGAGGGTGTCTGCTTTGCATGCACCGGCTTGGGTTGGATCCCCAGCACCCGATATAGTCTCCAGAGCACTGCCAGTTGTAATTCCTGAGTGCAGAGTCAGGAGTAACCCCTGAGGCGTCACCGGGTGTGACCCAAAATGCAGGAAGGAAGGAAGGAAGGAAGGAAGAAGGAAGGAAGGAAGGAAGGAAGGAAGGAAGGAAGGAAGGAAGGAAGGAAGGAAGGAAGGAAGGAAGGAAGGGAAGGAGGGAAGGGAGGAAGGGAGGAAGGGAGGAAGGGAGGAAGGGAGGAAGGGAGGAAGGAAGGAGGAAGGGAGGAAGGGAGAGAAGGGAGGAAGGAGAAAGAAAGAAAGAAAGAAAGAAAGAAAGAAAGAAAGAAAGAAAGAAAGAAAAGAAAGAAAGAAAGAAAGAAAGAAAGAAAGAGAAAGAAAGAAAGAAAGAAAGAAGAAAGAAAGAAAGAAAGAAAGAGAGAGAGAAAGAAAGAGAGAGAGAGAGAAAGAGAGAGAGAAAGAAAGAAAGAAAGAAAGAAAGAAAGAAAGAAAGAAAAAGAAAGAAAGAAAGAAAGAAAGAAAGAAAGAAAGAAAAAAGAAAGAAAGAAAGAAAGAAAGAAAGAAAGAAAGAAAGAAAGAAAGAAAGAAAGAAAGAAAAGAAGGAAAGAAAGAAGGGAAAACAATTTAACAATTTAGAACAATGTTAGGGGCTGAAGCGATAGCACAGCAGGTAGGGCGTTTGCCTTGCATGCAGCCGACCCGGGTTTGATCCCCAGCATCCCATATGGTCCCCAGCACCACCAGGAGTAATTCCTGAGTGAAAAGCCAAGAGTAACCCCTGAGCATTGCTGGGTGTGATCCAAAAAAAAAAAAATAGATGCTGGATTTAGAGATGACTACAAGAGTATGCTACCCGCACGGCAAAGCCTGGCAAGCTACCCGGGTCGTATTTGCTACGCCAGATACCAGTAACAATTATAGACCTCATTCCCATGACCTGATGGAATGGTTTGAGGCTCTTTGTGTTCCTGGAGCAAGCAGGTGCCCTTGGGCTCTACTTGCATGAGACAGGACATATGGAGATGTTACTGGTGCCGCGTCGAACAAATCGATGATGAACGGGAAGACAGTGAACAATGTTAGCACAATTACAATAATTACAATACTTTTTTTTTTTTTTTTTTTTTTTTTACTTCTGGGGTCACCCAGTGGTACTCAGACTATACTCCTAGCTTTATGCTCACTGATCACTCCTGGCGAGCTCAGGGAACCAAATGGGTGCCAGGGATGGAGCCCAAGTGAGCTGCATGCAAGGGCAAACATCAACTGTGCTGTCGCTTGGGTTGGCTGGTGTCAAGTTAAAAAATGCCCTGCCCGGCTAGCCACAATGTGTAAAATAAGAGGGAGACAGATGCAGAGACAGAGAGAGAGACAGAGAGAGAAAGAGAGGAAACAGGGTACCTGCTGTTGAGGGCAGCCTGGGGGTGGCGGAAGGGGTGGGGTACATTGGTGGTGGAAATGGGGCACTGGTGGAGGGATGGGGCTAGAATACTGTATTACCAAGAACCAATTATGAACACCTTTGTAATTGTATGTCTCACGGTGTATAATAAAAAATTAAAATGAATAAATAAACATTTTATTTGTCTCAAAAAAAAATGCCCTGCCCACTGTACTATCTCTCTAGCCCCCACAGTGTTTAAAAAATCCTTTTGGAAAAAAAAACCCCAACAGATTAAGACTTTATCATATTTTTGGCACTTTAGTCACTAGGCAGTCAAAAACATTTTTCTATAATGGCAACTAATTTTATTTCAATTATGAAATGAACTACTGAATTACAAGTTATGAATTATCTTTTTGATTACTTAATGCAAAAGAGGAAAATTATTCATCAGAGTAATCTGTGCCTTAATTTCTTTTGTATCATCTTTTGCTATAACTATTTTAGTCACCTATTGCATAAATTCCTGTCCCTCCCAAATTAAATTACATTTTTTGTTTGCTGTTGGATCACACCCAGTGGCGCTCAGGCCTTCCTCCCGGCTCTTCACTCAGATCGCTCCTGGCGGCGCTCAGCTTGCTGGCTGCATTCTGATCACTGTGCCTGCTCCAACATAAGCTATTCCTGTAAAATACGAGGCAGCCGCTATTTCGTCTCGGGCTCTCCAGACCCTGCCGATGCTTACTCCTTACTCTCAGCTCTGCCTTTTCAGCGGAAAGGGAGATGAAAATAGTAGCCACAAATAGGCCTCATCAGCATGCACCAACTCTATCAACAAACAGGGACACTGACAGCTCACATAACTTTCACAAGCATGAAACACTTGGATTTTGTTTTCTAACTACTTTTCATAAGGAACGATGGCTTTCTTTTTATGTGCTGTGTGGCCCAGGGGCTGCTTTAGTTCACCCTGTCCTAAACTCCCAGGGTGATGCCTAGTTCACCCACAGTCAGCTTGCTTTGACATGCAGGAAAGTGCACCACGTTTGGTATGGGCCAAGTTGATTTCTGAGTAACGTGGTTCTTCTGAGACCCCAACTAGGAGCCTGGGTAGCATCATAACTGGACCACTTACAAACTATGTGCTTTGGGGCAATTATGTCACTGCTCTATGCCTCAATGACCTTCCTAATAATGAGGATGGGATTGCTAAGAAACATGAAACAGGTAATATGTGCATGTCAGAGCAACAGTACCAACACAGTTAAGTGCAATAAACATGTTAGATAATGAAATGAAGGAAACAGCAGATAACGGAAAAACAACATTTTATCAGCTATACAGCAAACACGATTGCCCATATTTCACCACTGAAAGTTAGCCTGAAAGATTACATCTAACTAGCTCAAACTTGTTAGAACCACCTCTGGTTCAGTGTTTCTATCTTCCCTATATGTAGCTAACTCTTAGTCACTTGAACACCTTGGTGAACTGTCTTGGTGATTAAAGGAGACCATGAGTACAAATCTGTCATAGATTGTAACGTACCATACAGCCATGAAGACATGGATGCTGGGGATTGAACCCAGGAACCCGGTCAATCGCGTACCAGGCAAATACCTGCTGTATTATCACTCCAGCCCCTGAAGATCTTTCATGCTGCACTTTTTCGACTTATATTTCAAAGACTCAAAGATAGGAACAACAAAATTTCTAATGTTACCTTAAGACACGGAACCAATCTATCCAGTCCTTGATTTCTGAAAGTTTTTGCTATAATTAAAATAAAAAGAAGACCAGAGAGATAGAAATAGCAGATAGAGAACTTGCCTTGCATATGGCCAGCCCAATTCCATGCCTGACACCCCATACGGCCGCCTGAGTTTCCCCAGGAGTGATGCCTGAGCAGCATTAGATTTGGTTGAAAAGCCAAAAGTAAATAAATGAATAAAAGAGACTGAAAAGGGCATCTACAGAATAGTAATACTGCCAGCATCAATACGAATGCCATTACCGTAACTGACAACCAACACGCCCCCTTTTGTTTTTTTAAGATCATTATTAAAGGTAGTAATTCTGGCAGGAGATACAGTAGAGGTTAAGGCCTCTGCCTTGCCTGTGGTGGCCCACAAGGGTGACTCCAACCCCAGAGCCATGGCACCACACGTAGACCCCAAGGTGACAGGATATGGCCCCTGAGCACAGAGCCAGTGTGTGCCCCTCTCACCTCCTCCTGCCTCCCACCCCCAGCGCCAAATCGTAATGGTGAAATTAACTTTAAAAACTGCAGAACGTGGGGCTGGAGCCATAGCACAGCGGGTAGGGCGCTTGCCTTGCATGCAGCTGACCCCGGTTCAATACCCGACATCCCATATGGTCCCCTGAGCACCGCCATGAGTAATTCCTGAGTGTAGAGCCAGGAGTAACCCCTAAGCATTGCCAGGTATAACCCAAAAACTAAAAAGCAAACAAACTAAAAAAAAAACAAACTGCAGAACATTAGACATCTCCAAGCGATCTCGCGAGAATACTGCGCTGCTTACTAAGTCAGCGCTGAGTTACAGCATTCGGGGTGCTCTTGCAGTTCGCAACCACCAACCCATTTCCTCTAGGCAGCTTTGCACTCTCGGGAATTCATCTACAATCCGCATTATCAGTCCAATTATTATCCAACCAGTTTTTCTAGCTATTGTGTAGTCTCTCCGCAGACCCATTTGAAGAGAAAAAAAGCGAACAAGTTTCTCCTCAAGTTCCTAGAGCACAGATCCAATCTGTTCCTGGAATCTGAAGGACCATGTCTACCTCTTAGAGTGCTGGGGATTGAAGAAACTGCAGCATCAAAGAGTGTTTAGGACGGCAAGAGACAGACGAGACAGAAGGAACACAGGGTGATTTGGAATTTATCCTCAGGGAAAATAAAACTCACTTGGGGTAGCTTCCTGGGAAGGAGCACCAAGCTCTGATTGGCATTTCAGAAATACCTTTCTGGGAAAAGAAGAGCTGGAAAGCCTGGTCCGTGATGCCTGAGTATGCAGCAATACTCCAAACTTAGCATGCAGGAGGCAGAAGCCACAGGACCTAAGCAATGATTAGACAGATGTGCCGGAAGAGGAGGAGGAAGTCAAGGGCCAGAGTTATAAAAACAGCTCCCAAACACACCAGTGCTCGGCCCTTCCTGGGACGCCGCTTTGAAGTCAGCTGTGCCATGGAAGTAGTTCTGACCAGCCATAAGTGAGATACTTCCAGGTGGAAACTTTAAAAGATAACATAGGGGGCGGAGAGAGGGCTCCAGGCGCTTGCAGGCAGGGGACCCCAGCCCCAGATCCATGATTCTTGCCATTCCCGGACCCCAAAGCACCGCATTCTTTCACCCTGGGGAGCCCAGCTGTGCTGGATGTGAGCTGCAACGCACTGCTGGACCTAGCACAGAAACTTCGGGGCCCCGTCAGTGGCCAGGAGTGGCCCCTTAACCAAAGAACAAAACTCTTCAAAATATAAAGGGGAAAAAGTAAAATAAAAGCCAGTGTGTACCTTGGCAGAACTGAGCAAAAAGTATTTTGATTGCCTGGGCCACTTTTGTAAGCAGGTAACTCAGAAAACTAGAAATGAACAAAATCCAGAATAGACTTAAAACTCTCTTGCTGCTGGCTTTAAGCAATTATTTATTAACAAAATCCCCAGACTTGAGTGAAAACTACAGTGGTTTCTAGGAAGGAAAAGGACGCCGGGTGGAAGGAGTAACTAAGACGTCATTTTAGGGGGAGAATGGGGAGATGGCACTCAAATACTGGTAGTGGGCACAGTAAGTGCTATACACATTATGGACATGTGATATGAGGCCCCCCAAACGCCTACAATAATAAATGAATTTTATAGAATACCCCATATCCACCATCCTTGGGATCCTAGCAACTGTGAATGCGAGATGAAACCCATTTCCTGATCAGAGAAACTGTGCCAATAACATGGGTTTCAAGAAGTCCCTTGAAACCAGGTGGCCGGAGGTCACTATTGGCCAAGAACAACTCTACTTGCCCCAAAGCCTGAAGATGAGGAGAGGATCCTTGGATTACCCTTCCCCTCTCCAGCATGTGTGCCTCAGGGGACGCGGGCACAAGGATTCTCTGTTCGTCCTGCGCCCTGGGAACTGCAGCCCATCCTGCCTTCCCGCCTCTGTGGCGGGCTTCTTGCCCACAGCTCTTGATCCCTCGCCACTTGGTGTTTGTGCCCGGAGCGAGTGGCAGCAGGAGGCAACTCCAAGGTCGCAGCGCTTTGGCCTTCTTCTCTCTTGACCCCAAAGCCAAGTCAGGTCTCAACTACACAATGACCTTATTTCATGTACCAAAGATAACTCCTCAAATATTGAACATGAGAAAGACAAACCTCCAAAGCTGGAGAGAGAGCACAGGTGGCGGGGTGCTTCCCGCGGACACAGCTGAGCCAGGTTCAATGACCGGCACCCCACCTGGTCCCCAGCCCCGCCAGGAGAGATGCCTGGGCACTGCCAGATGTGACCCCAAACAAGCAAAAAAATCTTATTTTGAATTAATATGGAATGGGTGCCTATCCCAGAAACAGGGGCCACATTAGGGCTAGTAAATGAAGACTAGGGTTGGGGACTGAGACCCTGTCATCAAAGCATCCAGCAAAGCTGACTCTCCCATTGAGTGCATCCGGTAGGACGGTGGGTAAAGCAGTGACTAACCGCTGTAAGGGTGACACAAGTGACGGGGGTGCTTGCTAAACCAGGCTCTGCTGCATGGACTTGTCCTCCGTAATCGTCCCAATAGTCCTATGACATAGACTCTACTCCTTCCCCAGGTCTACAAACAAGCCATTTGGCCACGGTTAAAAGCCTCCAGCAGGCAGAATTCCATCACATCAGCCCTGTGTACCTCGTAGACAAGGATATGGGTAAGCAGCATCCGAGCTGACGAGATCAGAAACGTGTGCAGCAGGAGCTACAGTACAGTGGGGAGGGTATTTCCTTGGCACCCAGGAAACAGGTTCGATTCCTGGTAGTGCCATATGGCTCGATTCCCGGCACCTCACATGGATGTCTGAGCATGCCAGGAGTGATTCCTGAGTGCAGAGCCAGGAGTTAGCTCTGAGCACCACCGGGCACAGCCCAAACTCTGCACCCCCAAAAAAGAAATAGTGTGGAAAGAAAGATACACTGCAGGTCAGTAAGACAAGACACAATAGGTAATACTGGAGAATAAAATAAGCTTAACAAAATTCAGGTTCCTGAGTCCCAAGATCTTGGGACACTTGATTTATTATTACCTGAGACAGGGTCAAAATTCATTGTAATACTCCAAACTACTGGAAGCTGTGAAAAAGGTAACTACTTAAGGCTGTGTGACATCACATAGAAGTTAACTGCTAAGCAAATCTCTGCGACAGGACAGGGCTTTAGGGGTTCAGGCACTTGCCTTGCATATGGCCAAGAAGGGTTGAATCACCAGCAGGGCATAAGGTTGCCTGCACACCATCGGGGGTGATCCCTGTGCACAGAGCCAGGAGTAAGCCCTGAGCCCTGCCAGGAGGACCCCTGAGCGGATATGGACCAAACACCAAGTCGCTCCTCTTCCGCCCTCATATTATAGTCAAAAGAAACAAACAAACAAACAAAAACCAGCAAAACAAAATCAATAGATTGGGGCCAGAGCGATAGCACAGTGGGGAGGGCATTTGCCTTGCACTCAACTGACCTGGGTTCGATCCCTGACATCCCATATGGTTCCTGGAGCACCGCCAGGAGTAATTCCTGAGTGAAGAGCCAGGAGTAACCCCTAAGCATCACCGAGTGTGACCCAAAAAGTATAAAAAAAAAAATCAACAGATTGGCAAAGTATTTTAAAATGAGAGTAATAAAAACCCTTAATTTCACATGACACAGGCTGATGTTGCTAATAAAAAAACCAAAGGAGAAAGTCTGTGCCGGCTAACTTTTCAAAAATATGTCAGAATCATGAACCTATATAATAGAAAATACATTAATTCTGTAGTTCGAAGCTTGTATCCTTTTATACACATGCGTAGTTTTAAGTCTAGCTTTAAGGAGAGTTCCTGGAAATTCATGAACTCTGGAGTTTTCAGTATCAATTTTGAGGCATGTGGGGTGCAGGGATTGAACCCAGTATCAATTTTGGGAACTCTATAAACCATTTCAATGCCTTCACTTAAAAAAAAAAAAAGAGGAAAGAAAGGAGCCAGAAAGATAGTTACAGTAAGTTAAGGCATTTGCCTTGCATGCGCCTGAACTGGGTTCAATCCCTGCACCCCACATGCCTCAAGCTGCTCCAGCATAGCGCCTGGAGCAAGCCCTGAGCACCGCAGTGTGGCACCCACCAGCCCCCACCCAAGGGAAGAAGGGTAAGCAGAAGTAGATCAGGTTGATAATTCCTACAAAATCAGTTTGTAAAGATCTGGTTTTCTATTGGACCATCTCACGTGCTGTGTTTCTATTCCTCAAACCCTTGCAGGAAGAAGTACACACACTAGCAAGCCCTCAGCAAGAGAAGTAAGACATGAAAACAAGGCAAAGGTGTGTAGGAAAGAGATTCTATGCTCTAAGGGTGCTTTAAGGGCCTGGCGCTTGGGGAGCTGGGGCAGATGCTGTAAGCAGAAAGCACGAAGGGTCCAGGCTGTAAGCAGAAAGCATGAACAGTAACGCTCTATGTAAACCAAGTACCTCAAAACCAATTTTTTAAAACTCCACAGTCACTGGGCAAGGGGGTTGGTTATTGGTTCTATTTCACTGTATTCCTACTTAGTGACTTCCAAATGAAGTTGCTCCAGAGAAGGTCCAACAGTAAGATTTCCCCCTTTCTGTCAAACGGAAGCCAAGGGTTGAGAGCAATGGAAAGTGCTCCTGTAGGACCAGGGACGTGGCTCAGGATGGATCCGCTACTCGCTTGCAGATGCGAGAGCCCCTTGCAAGAAACGAGAGAAAAGGCCGCTGCCAGAAAAGTGCAAACTGCGTGTCCAGCCACCTCTCCACTGTTTACCAAACACTTCTCCAGCCCCTGCTGTTAAAAAACTTGAGCGAAACTTGGACGCTTTCAGGCAGGCCAGGGAAAGAAATACGAAACGGGCCGTTCCCTGCCTGCCAAAATCGGATAACAAGATGTTTAAAAAGGAACCGTTTCCATCTCTCTGCTCTCCGGAGACGATGGATTTATCCAACTCGGATGCCAAAGGGAGGGGACGGGGTTCCCTGGCTCCCACGTTTCCCAGGAGAGCCAGATGCGTGTCAAGTGTCAGGCAATCACGCAAACCCCTGGTGCATGCACACCGGGCAGCGCGCACTGGCCCCCGCGGCGTCCTCCCGGACCCCGGCGTGCAGCGGGGCGCCCGCCACTTACCGAGAACACGGCGTTCTGGAGCCCAAACGGGATGGGGGGGTGAGCCTGGCCAGCGCCACCACTTTCAGCCCGCTGCCGCCCTCCACGACGCGAATCACGGCGCTCAGCTGCTCGCTGCTCTGGATCCTGGCGGCCACCCAGGCGGCGAGCAGCCGCTTGCACACCACATGCGCGATGAAGGTGCCGATGAGGACGCCCACCACCATCAGCCCCATGCCCAGCACGAAGCCGTACAGGTAGCCGGCGGCCACGTTGAGCACGATGTAGCCCCAGCCGCAGGGGAAGGAGACCACGATGAAGCCCACGACGAAGAGCAGCACGCCCAGCAGCGAGTCCAGGCTCTCCACCCAGAGCAGGAGGTGCTGCAGGTAGCGGCGGGCCAGGGCCAGGGAAGCGAAGCACAGCGCGGCCAGCGCGCACACCAGCACCAGGCTCCGGCACCAACAGGTGCTGCCGAGGCAGCAGCAGCGCCAGGGTCTCACCTCGGCCACGCCCCCCAGCTCGCCGCCGGGGCCGCCCGCCGAGGGTGCTCCCGGCGCGGGCAGCCCGAGCCCACCGGCGGCCCGTGTCGCTCCAGGCAGGCGCCCAGCAACGCGCCCGAGGCCGCCGCCGCCGCCGCCGCCGCGCTCGGCCCGCCCGGGGAGGCGCCCGGCCGGCCCGTCCCCGCCCGCCACCCGCGGAACCGCGCGGCGCTCGGCGCGCTCGGGGGCCAGCAGCCGGGGCAGCTCCAGCAGCGGCGGCCCCCGGGGCTCCCGCATGCCGCGGCCCCCGAGCCCGCCCTCAGCCCGCCAGCGCCCCGCCGCGGCGCCGGAGAAGCGGTGGGCCTGCATGGCGGCCCCGCACGCCCAGCCTGAGCTCCCGGCGTCCGCTCCGGGGCGCGCAGGGATGCCCCGTAAAGGCCGGGGACTCCGAGGCGCGAGGAGGGGAGAGAAAACTCGGGACCCCTTTTCAGCCGCGGGGGGCGGGGCCGGGGCGCGTAGGCGTGGCCTTTCCGAGTCTGGGCGGGGCCTCTGTGCGTGCGTGCCGGGCCTCTGTGCGTGTGGGCACGGAGATCTGCGCGTGTGGGCGGGGGCCTCTGCTTTGTGGGCGGAACACCTAGGCGGGGAGGCCGGGCCTCTGTGCGTGCGTGTCGGTCCCTGTGCGTGTGGGCGGAGACATCTATGTGGTGGGCGGGGCCTTCGTGCGTACGCACCGGGCCTCGGTGCGTGTGGGCGGGCCCCTTGTATGCGGGCGTGGCCTCCCGTGAATGAGCTGTAAAAGCTGTCCGGGTGGGTGTGGCCTATGTGTTTGTGGGCGTGGCCTCCCTTGAATGAGCTGTGAAAGCCGTCCGGGTGGGTGTGGCCTATGTGTTTGTGGGCGTGGTCTCCCGTGAATGAGCTGTGAAAGCCGTCCGGGTGGGTGTGGCTTATGCGTTTGTGGGCGTGGTTGAAAGCCGGCCCCACCCCCGATTGACAGTGGGTTGGGAGCAGCTGTTGGCGGCTGCGGAGCGGCAATACCAGCCCAAGCCCGCAGAGCGGCGCTGCCTTGAGGAGCGGGCGGGGAAGGGAAACGGAGGGAAGATTCGGAGAGGTTGTTTGGGTGCTTGGCGCGTCGCTGTCTGGACTTTCCCAGACCAGCGCTGTCTTTGCCACTCGGACCCAGTCCCGATCCATGCATTCACTGCTGGGACGAAGGCCCAGGCCCGCTCGATGGCCACCACTGTAGTCCCTGGGATTGGAGCGGCAGCGCTGCTCGGCGGCCATGGAGTAGAGTTTTGACCCATTCTCTGGGGATTTGCAACAGATCTGGGCAGGCGGTACGGGCACCCCAGGGCTTTCGCCGCTTAGGGCGCTGCAGGAACTGGCTGCAGAAGCCCACCCTTGTGAAACGCCCCTTCCGAATTTTACTGAGGTTCTTTGTTGAGCGCCAGACTCTGGGATCTGGGGTTCCTCAAAGGCGGGAGATCACGTCTAGGAGCTGCGCTCCCTCTCTGATGACGCCTCAGACTGCTGCTTCAACGTTAGTGTTGTTCAGTGTGGCCCCTTTTTAGCGTTGGCTGAGACTTCGCATCCCAGCTCGTATCTGCGATCCCACCCTATCACTCAACTACCAAGGGCCCCAAGTCTCTGCATTCCCCCGCACTTCCAGCCTGTGGATTCACCCAAGTTGCATGATTGAAAGACACCAACTTGGACTCTGGTGCAAAAAATGGATGCCGCACTTGAGTATGTTGTCAAATCATTAATCCCTGACTTTCCATGCCTTTTAAATGAAAGAATGGCCCCTTGCCCACAGAACACAAAGACAGGAACCAGAGGTAACTGATAAAATGCAGGTAACTGATAAAATGATGGCTCAACTGAAAGTAACTGATAGAATGATGGCTGGACAAGACAAGAGCACAGCAGGAAGGGCCTTAAGCAAATAATTCCAGGGAGGGCTATAAGGCAAACATTCCCGAGAGGTTGTGTCTGATGTCCCCTCTGTATTTGGTATGATACGTGACTGGGCCCATGCCGTACAAATATGGAAAGAAGTATTAGGCACACTCATATTGGTGGGTAATGGTTACCTGGTGCAGAGCGATTGGCTGCCTGCGCCGCAGACCTTGATGTAATATTTTAAACCTATTGGATAGTTATGCGCGGGCTTTTCTGTAGCGGGAATTATTCCTTAAAAGATCGTCCCTGGAAGGGCTCGGGCTCTTAGCCACTGACCGCTTGGGGTCACGCTATGAGCCCGAGTATACTCGCTATTAATAAAACCCTTGCTTTTGCATAGGACTTGGTCTCTCAGAGTTTTCCTTGGTAGGTGCGGCGTTCCTAGGCTCCCAGTCAGTCACCCCATCGGGTGGCCAACCCTTACATAAACTGCAAAGAAGGATGCTCGGCATTAGGCCTGAAATGTGTGTTGAACCTAGTGGTTGTGGTACCCATAATTTAAAGTCTACCCCCCCCCATTACCTTCTCTTCTTTTAAGGCGCTTACTTCAATGGATGACTGGTTTGCTGGGCATGTTGGGTTCTCACACATCTGGAGCCTAGTCCGTTTTCATACCGTTCTTCTTAATCCACCTTGGTTTTACCTGAGTTAGGTAAAGTCCCTCAAAGGCATCCTTTTCCCCCACTTCTGTGGTTCAAGGCAGGAGCAGCTCCCACTTGAACCCACATTTAGTTGAAGTTTTACTTCCTGTCTCAAGTTTCCTACACTACTTCCTGTCTAGAGCTTCCGACACTTCCTTCCTGTCTCCAAGCTTCCTACACTACCTTCTTATCCGCCCAATTTGGTATTTTCATCCAAGTCCCTATTACTTTTTTTTCTTGTTGGGTCACACCCGCGATGCTCAGGGGTTATACTGTTAGGGTCCGAGTCGCAAAGGTCTTAGGAATCACAAAGAAACCAGCCAGTAATGGAAAAGGCAAGAGGAGTTTATTAAGCCAGCTAGCTGGGGTCAAGCTCTTAGGCACGCAGGCCAAGGCAAGACCCTGAGTAAGGGGAGGCTTTAGATTATATAGGCATAATTCACATCATAACCTGTGCAAATTTAACATGATTCAAAGAACAACATTGCTCAAGTTGCACAGACAACTTGTATTGTTATGTCCCTGGATGTTCTAAACATCAGTATGCCCTGCGTGCACCCGAGCGGTTTCTAGATAACAGGAGGGGCAGTGAAACTTCTTCCCAAGGCCTACTGGGGGTGCGTGATGACAAGCCCTCAGTGACTTTCCACAGCAACATGGGGCCTTTTGGCTCCATTGAACCTGCCTGCTGTTTTTCTTCCCCTAACAACTCCTGGCTCTTCACTCAGGAATTACTCCTGGCAGTGCTCAGGGGACCATATGGGATGCTCAGATATTACTTTTAAAAGCGGAAATTTTGAACTTTTTTTTCACATTCTTTTTTCTGTTTACGTCACTACCTTTTGAGGCTGGATTTATTCAAGGTGGACCCGTTATTGAAGAAGAAAAGGGTGCTCTTGAAATAAATCATTGCAATTTATAGGTGAAGATATGGCAGGAAAACCAGAGTGGAAGCTAAATGCACTGTGTGGGCAAGAAAACATTAGGGACTGAGGGTATTGTGATAAAGGAAATAAATCAGGTGGATAAAAAAACAGTACCATTCAATTTCACGCAAATGTGGAAAACAAAATAGCTCTTGAGATATAAAAATAATAATATAGTAGTTACCAGAGTGAAAGGCCAGAGGGGTATATGTTAATGGAGCAAAAAATGGATCAGTAGCAAGGTGGGAACTAATCTTTTAGAGGCGGTGTTAATGTATATATAAATGTCTAATTCAAATGCTATGTAACTGAATTCAACATTACGCTTAAACACCAGTGTTGCCTCAATGGAAAGTTTTATCCACGAAGGACTGAGGTAGGGTGAATGTCATGGAGCTACTTGGATGATGATAAACTAGAAGTGTCTGTAGACTCGATGACTAGAAGAGAGGAAGAATGTCAAAGAAAACACATGGGTTTCTTCAGATGGTCAATAGTAGCACCACTGGCCAAGAGAAAGACCATAAAGGGTTCGATCAGATAGGTGAAACCTGAAATGTCTGTGACACAATCTGTTATTAGCATGCCAGTAGGTGGCTGAGAATTCAAATAAGGAGCTTCAAAGGGGATCTGTCCTAGAAATGTTGCATCGGCATATAGCAGCAAAGAGAGCTGTGAATAGGGACAGGACATCGTGGTCGGTATTTCCTGTTCTCTTCCGAGGACTTGGTACAATCACATTTCCTGGTCTCCTTGTGCCGGGCTAAACAGGATGACGAGCACAGCACTTACCTGCTGATGCAAGGTCTTCCAGACTCTTTCATTTCGCCCTGGTAATCCACAATGTTCCAGAGAAAAGTTGCTTTCTCAGTCTTGCTCCCAGAGGGAGAAAGATGCAAACTCAAGGTCTCCACCACTTGATTGAGGACTATTTAAAGAGAGGGAAAATTAAGCCATGGTCATTTGAAGCTTCGGAGGTTTAAAAGTTTTGTTACCAGAGCAGTTTTTGTTGTCCTGACTGATGTGAAAGAAGTGGGGGTGGAGGGAATGAAACCTTGGGGACACCGGTGTGCTCATTAGGCTATTAACTTGTAAGAACAGAGACTCAGAGACCACCTTAATTAAAACAGGCTACAGGAGCTCAGAGAACCAAGGTACCTCTAAAGATCAGCTGTATTCATTTCTTTTATACCTCTTCCCAACCTCTTTGATCTGTTCTCACACTACCAAGTACTAATTAGTTACCTTTTTATCCTCTAATCCATAGCTCAGAGTAGGTTGCAATAAGTCATGTCTTGCTTGCCAACCAGCCTGTGGTCAGAGCACTCTTGTGGCAGACTCACCACGCGGATCCAAACCGTGCCATCCCTCTGCTGGGCAACACCAGCTCTCCTGAACATGGTCAGAGCAGTGTGAATTACCATAGGTGTTTCCGTTGTCCCACCAGTTTATTTTTCAGAGAATTGTGAATGTTGTATTTTACAAAGGGAAATATGTCTTGGTTTTTTTTTGAGAGGTAGGGATCAGTCCTAGCAATGCTCAAGGGTTACTTCTGGCTCTGCACGCAGGAGTTACTCCTGATAGTGCTTGTGGAACCATATGGGATGCCGGGATTGAACTGGAGTCAGCACAAGGGATCAATCCTGGGTCAGCTGCGTGCAAGGCAAATACCTTACCTGCCATACTCCTATTGTTCCAACCCTTTTCTTGGTCTTGAAGCTTATGGACCTTTATTCCTAGCCTAATAAGGCCTTTGTGTTGGATTAGCAAATCACCCAACTCCTTGCCTAGTCTACAAAGGCCTTTGTGATCTCATTTCCATTTCAGTGACTGCCTCACCTCCTTCCACCCTCTCGCCTCACACACTCCTATCTCTCCTCCAGAGGAATCACACTGGTTTCTACCTCGATTTTTTGCATTATGGGCTTGTTGCATTCAACCATTTCCCTAGCTTTTAGGAATTTACTGTTATTGGTATTCACTCAGAGCTGTATTCTCAATGTCAGAAATGACTGCTGTGAAAATCCTCCTTTACGGGATTATACTCTGGTGTCAGCGTGTCAGCAAACGCCTTTGCTTCACTGCACTCTAGCATCTGAAACTGCCTTGTTGAAGCAGTGCTCTGCTGTCTGCCTTCTGCAAGGAAGGTGAAGCACCATGAGAACAGAATCGTTTCTCTTCTGTGATGCCCTGCCGTTCCTGCCAAAGTCCTTGGCGCGAAATATTTGAACTTAATGAAGAAGATGATAGATAGGATGCTGGGTATTCTTTGCTCAGCTTCATCTGACTTCACTCTCTGCTTTTTCTGTCCTCATTATCCCTCTAAGGAGGCTGAGTTCCAGAGAGTCACTAAGACTCCATTGCACCATGGTTTTTCAGTTAGATTTAATAAATGAAGGCAACAACAGTAGTTTCGGGGGGGGGGGAGGCAGTGACAAGCTTCAGAACCCAATTTTACCAATGGAAACCCAACTTTACATGTGATTTTAGAAGTGGCTGCATTCTCCATCGCCAGCCTTCCTGTGGAGTTGTCCCCATTAACAATGCTCTAACTCTTTCCCACTCCTAGCTATAGTTTACTGAGGCATCACCATCCCTTAGGAAGCTTCTTTAATTGTATTCTCTTTACTGTGGCTTCTGTTTCCTGCCGGTGACTCAACTAGCACAATTGGACAGGTCAAAAGCTAATGCCTTTAGAGGCACTGACAGTTCAAATCACCTCAAGATCAATCATGCAGAGAAAGTGATGTGCTAGGTTCCAAAGTCAAATTCGACTCAGGAATTGTGAGACCAAGAAACACTCATATAAGGACAGCAAAGATGAGAGAAAGTCAACAGTGCCCAACACAAGGATTCAAGGTTAGGAGAATGAGGAAGTGCCCCTTAGATATCTCTAAAGGCCACTATTATCTTAGGGATTCAGTGAAAGGCAAATTTCAGAGATTTGGCGGGGTAAGAGCAATAATACAGTGGGTAGGACATTTGCCTTGCACACAGCAAACCTGGGTTTGTTTGTTTTTTTGCTTTTTTGGGTAATACCCGGCAATGCTCAGGGATTTCTCCTGGCGGTGCTCAGGGGACCATATGGGATGCCGGGTATCAAACCTGGGCTGGCATGGGCCTGCTGCGTGCAAGGAAAATGCCCTACCCGCTGGGCTATCGCTCCGACCCAGCAAACCTGGGTTTGATCCCCTGCATCCCATATGGTTCCTCAAGCACCGCCAGGTGTAATTTCTAAGTACAGAGCTAGGAGTAACCCCTGAGCATCATTGGGTGTGACTCAAAAGAAAACAAAATTTAGAGATTTTAATGGGAATGAAACATAGTTCAGGGGTCAGGGTGATAGCCCAATGGGTAGGGCATTCGCTGTGTCTGTTGCCATCCCAGGTTCAATTCCCAGTACCCTATACAGTCTCTTGAATTCCACCAGGAGTACAGAGCGGGGAGCAATTCCTGAGCACAGCAAAGTGTGGCACCCAAATAAAAACAACAAAGTGAGTTCAGATACACTTACGATAATTTTGAGCAGAAAGGAAGGCACAATGTGAAGGTAATTCACCTAAGGAAGATGGGCCTTTATAAGTGAGATGGTCATGAAGTGGGTTAAAAAGGAACAGAGGGAGAGAGTAGGTGATGAAATCAGGAAGGTAAGAGTTGGGATTAGTTTCCAAAGAAAGAATTAGAAGCGGAGGAGACATGCTCTCTCTGAGGTTCAAAACAAAGACATAGAAACAAATGCAGCTTGCTTGTGCTTTTTTAATCGTCAGGAAGTCTGTCATCTGAGATTTAACTGAATTTATTTTTAGGGAGACATAGTAGTTTATCTCTCCCAGAACATGATTTCTATGACTATCCCTTATCTCAAATAAAGGTTCATCTATATTTGTGTTGCTTGGGCATCACTCATAGAATGGATAGATTTTCCCCAATTTCTTTTGCTAATCAGCTCACTGTTGTGAGCATTATTGGATAGTTTAATTCCCTTGTATCTATAGAATGGAATAGACCTGGAAATGGGGTTTTAGAGGGAATCCAATCAAACTTTGTTAACTCATTCGTATTTAAATGTAAAGCAGAAAGAGGCTATTAAAAATATTCAATAGCAAATTACTCTCCAAGCTCCCAATGTTCTACTTTATAATTAAGTACTGTAATAATTTAATATAATTATAATTCCATGGACTGTACAATATTAGCTTTACTTAAATGTAACCATAAATACTTAAAAATAAATATACAGTATGTATATGTTGTTTAATTTATGTGTATTAATTCATGTATATTATATTTAATACATAAATTTGTACTTGTATTTTATGCTCATTTATTTACATAAATCTACATGTGTTATATTTAAATACATAAATATATGTATATTTAAGTAAAGCTAATAATCATGATAAATATTTTTGCATGTGATTACTGAAGCTCACAGTTAAAATTAATTGATTATAATTACTGTTGTTCATGGAAATTGTTTTGCATATACTCATTAGCCCTCTCCTTGTGAATTTAGTGGCCTATGATTCTTTTGCTTTCCGTGCCTTCCATTTGCATCTTCTATTGGTTTGCTTCATGGGGGAATCTTGGGTTGTGTAAGCAAAATAAGAATCTGGCACCCTTTATACAAGGGTACCATAAGATGAATTGTTTATGAAACCAGGCCAAGTGAACACAATGGGTCAGGAATGATCCAGTGAGTACTCCTATAGCCAAGAGAATGAGAAGTATTAAGTACTATACCAAGTGGCAACTTCAGAATGTCATCTTGTATTTGGGAATGCTCCAGCTAGTATGGTAAATAGCTCAAACACCTTTTGAGAGCACTTTACAGAAGTGCCTTCTCTTTTCAGACTTGCAGGAGATAAAGAATTTTAAAGTGTGTACAGGACCCTGAGTTGAACCATTCTTTCATCATTATTGGTTTATTCCTTAGGAGTAACATACTTATTCATTTGTATTCAAAATACAAAATGCTCTGATTTTATATTTTGAATACAACTGGGTGCTTTGGATTGGTGCTAAGAGGTATAGGATTGCAAGGTGGCTTTTTTTTTTCTTTTTTGGGTCATACCCAGCAATGTTCAGGGTTACTCCTGCCTCTGCACTCAGGAATTACTCCTGACATGCTTCATGCTTGTGGGACCATATGGCAGGCTGGGAATTGAACTCAAGTCTGCCACATGCAAGGCAAACGCCCTGCCCTGTGTACTATCACTTTAGTCCCAAGATAGCCATTTCTTAATAGCATCTTTAATTTTGTTCCTTGGATGCAACTAGACTCTTTCAATGGAATAATCTTTCTTGATAAACCTGAGCTAGTTATAAATACAACTAGTCTTCTGTTGGGGACGCCACCAGGGTCCCCGACAGTGTCAGGACAGAGGTTCTCTTCTACCTCCAAGGACGCCGGGAGAACAGAAAGGCTTTTAATAGCACAAAAAGGCTTTTAATAGTACAAAAGCTCTTCCACAGCACTCCAATATAATGAACAAACTTTAGCTCTGGTCCGAACTTAGACCATACAAAAGAGCCTAAGTCTACCACCAAAGAGAGAGGATCTCACCCGAGCTGAGTCCTACCCAGAAGAAGGAGCAAAAGGCCAAAGAGCAAAAAGCCAAATGCCAAAAGCAAAAGGCCGAGGAGCTAAAAGCCACAGGAGCCAAAAGCTGAAAGCTAAAGGCCCCAAAGGTAAAAGGTGAAGGGGTCTCAAGTCAGCCCCTTATATACACCAAAGTAATCCAACCGGGAGGGGCATGTCAACAAAGAACTCTAAACAGAGTGTAGTGCCACACCCTATTGCAGGTATAAACAAAGGTTATGCCAAGGTCTAATCCTTTCTACCAAGATTATCTCTTATGTAAAACAATGAAGAGAGAGAGGGCTGATATAAAGTAATAACATCTTAACTTCATGAGCTTCATGTAATCTAGATGGTACCCACAAGGTCCTTCTTATTATTATCTGCACCAGGGTGATTCTGAGTATCTTGTTCTCATGTACTGAAAGGGTCACACTCGCCTGCTTAGAGCAAACTAGTATGATCCTTCCTATAGTCTTCCTATAGTCTCAGCATAGCCAGGGTGGTAGTCTCCTGGTAAATTCTAACTGTCCCACGCTGGGTGCAGTGGGTATAAAGAGGAGCTGTGCCCAATCTAGAAAACATAGAAGTCTTAGTAGATGTATAAGTCAGAAGTTATTCAATCAAGGTGACTTCTGTAACTGCCACACCCTCTAGCAGTGTTTACATAGAAGAGAGGTCTCATTAGAATGAACTTTGGCTTAAATAAGATTAAGCTGGGAGTGGGCAAAACAACAAAACTCCCAGATTAGCTAAACCTGTCCTCCAAAAGTCTTCTACAATCCCTTTTGTCCAAATGGTATTTGTGGTAGAAAATGCTCAATCTCCCCTGGTCATAATTTGCCTTCATTATGCTGACCTGCCTTTACTAAGCACCTCTCTCTCCTAGGAGAACCCCAACCCCCAATACTACGTCTCATTAAATATTGACTCAGAAGAAGACCTTGCTAGAGAAGGCAGGTAAGGATTCGTAAAGAAAGTAGACTGAGAAATATCAACAAAGGAATTAATTAGATTAGTAAGAGTAAGAAAATGGGAAATTACACTTACTCTGTAGATGTATCTCCAATTCAGAAAGGTCAGAATATTTGCTGTTTCCAATTTTTTGAAAAGGTTTTTATAGGGGGATAGGGGGAGTGGTATATGTGGGATGCAGTGCTATACACAGCAATGGTCAGAGCTTACTCCTGGCTCTACACTAAGGAATCACTCCTGGTTGTGTCCGGGGTACCATATGGGATGCCAGAGATCAAATCAGGATCAGCCAAGTGCAAGTCTGGTGCCCTACCTGCTGTAGTAGCTCTCCAGTCCCTCAAAATATTTCTGATTCTGTGGAAATAAGTATCTCAGGGTACAATAAGAAAATCACTATTCAATGATGATAGAAGAAAATGTCAAACCTTGTACTCATCGTAGTTGTTGCTATAATAATGATATATACAGAGTTTATCTTCAGTTTATCTTTAGAATTAGCACCACATAAACTATTAGAAAAATGGGTGTACATTTTGTTGGAAATTTTATTTGAGAAGCAAGAAAAAAGGAAAATTTAATTATTATACTGCCTAAAAACCTGATTTCTCAATATAAAAAAAAATATAGCCAGGGACTGAAACTGATTAATTCCACAGGAAACCCCCCATTAATTTTTAGGCATACACATATCAAATGTTTAAGACATTTTAACAATCACTATAATTTTTTTTTTTTTTTTTTTGGGTCACACCCGGCAATCCTCAGGGGTTACTCCTGGCTCTACACGCAGGATTTACTCCTGGCGGTGCTCAGGGGACCATATGGAATTCTGGGAACTCGAACCAGGGTCTGCCGCTTGCAAGGCAAATACCCTACCCACTGTGCTATCACTCCAGCCCAGTCTCATCATAAATTCACTGTATCACTGTCTTCCCTTTCATCATCAATTTGCTCGGAACGGGCCCCAGTAACATCTCCATATGTCCTGTCTCATGCTAGTAGACCCCAAGGGCATCTGATTGCTCCAGGAACATAAAGAGCCTCAATCCATTCCGGAAAGAGGTCTATAATTGTTAATGGTATTTGGCATATCAAATACGACACGGGTAGCTTGCCAGGCTCTGCCGTGCAGGTAGCATACTCTTGTCGTCATCTCTAAGTCCAGCATTTATTGATGAACTGCGCTGCCGCAAGCGGCCACGCGAGCCGGACTGTGATAGGCTGGTCTGCTGGGTGGAGTTCTGATGAGAGAGAAGTCCAGATGTGGGAAATGGAGGCTCTCATGGAGTGGGGGGGTCATCTGGCTTATTGCAAGGCTCTGCTGGGGTGGTGGGCCAGGGCTAGAACCCGCCATCCCTTCTGGGCGCCTCATGAGCAGCGGCTGGGCACAGGGAGAGCAAGTAGCAGCTCTGCCCCATGTCTGTGAGTCTCTCATCATAAATTAAGACACATAAAATACAATTTGAGTTTGCATTTTTCAGAGAGGAAAGGCATGCTCTCAGATTTCCAGCCATAGGACAGACAGCACGTGCCTGATTTTTTTTTCACCTCATGTTGTTATGTCCTTCCCTCTTAAATCTGTGCTCTTAGACACAGACACATGGAGTAGAGCTGCCATCCAGCTCTCCCTGTGTCACATGGCCACTTGGCTGCACAGTACATCAAAACGAGTAGAAGCCAACCATGTTCTAGAAACTCAGAAAATAAATTCAAGAACAGAGTTTGGCCAGATTCTCCCATAGCCAACAATAGAGAAGAAAATGGATTCATCAAGAACATTTTCATGTGTGTGCTTTAATGGTCAATGTAATTAATGCCAGCTGAGGGAGCAGGCATGGGGTTGGGGTGGGTGGGGAAATGAGGGTCTTTGGTGGTGGGAACACACTGGTGGTGGGAGTGGTGTTGAAGTATGAATCTATCAACAGTATTATGAAAACCTTTTCACTTTGTAAATCACGGTGTTTCAATAAAAAAGGGGGCAAAAGTCTGTGATCTCAGCTGGAAAGGAAAGAGGCGATTCCTCCCAGGAAAGCTGGGACTCATCATCACTTAAGAACAAAGAATCCAAAATAATAAGAAAAGACAGGAGGAGTAGACAGACCACCACGTTAAGTTCATACTCAATAATTACTTCTAGTCAACACACTATGAAATACCCAGCACTTGAAAGGATGCGTTCAAGAGTGGAGTCTGTCATCAAGAATTTCTCTACCAGTGTTTGGCACATAAAGAGCTGCAGCGCTGAGAGTTAGTCACTGCAATGAGAAAGGGCTGACCAGACTGAAGTCAGTGAAATTTCTGCAGCAAAAGTGGTGTCAAAGGTGCTTGTTGAAGGGTGATTTTCCTACTCTGGAAGGGCTTTTGTAGGGCCCTGTAGTTGCAGAGTAGAACAGCATATCAGACAGAGGCAGCATCTAAGGACAGAAGTAGGAAAGAGGGGGCCCGAGCGATAGCCCAGTGGGTAGGGCATTTGCCTTGCACGCCAGCCTGTGCCGGCCTGGGTTCGACCCCCGGCATCCCATATGGTCCCCTGAGCACCGCCAGGAGTAATTCCTGAGTGCAGAGCCAGGAGTAATCCCTGAGCATCACCGGGTGTGACCCAAAAAAAAAAAAAAAAAGAAGTAGGAAAGAGGCCATTGAGCTTGGGACGTGATGAATAGCTCTGAGGATAATGCGTGGAGCAGTGTGTGGGTGAAGTTGGAAGTCATGGCAGGTGTCCATCATGGCAAGTGACACCCTGGAACAGTAGTCTATAAGACTGTGTATCAGAATCCTCTGAAGGGCTTTGGAAACCATCGATTGCTGGGTACCATCACCAGGGACTGATTCTGTGGGCCTAGGGCAAGGGAAGGTAAGAATCTGTGATTTTCTGCAAGTGCAGGCTGCTGTTTCAAATTTAAATTAAATTTGTTAAATTGTTAAATACATGAAAGACTCACAACATGGGGCAGAGCTGCTACTTGCTCCCCCCCCTGTGTCCAACTGATCATGAGACGTCCGGGGGGGGGGGGGGAAGGCGGCTTCTAGCCCTTGCCCGCCACCCCAGCAGAGTCTCGAAAGAAGCCAGAGGAACCCCCCACACCATGAGGGCTGCCATTTTTCCACATCCGGACTCCCCTCTCCTCAGAGCTCCATCCAGCAGAAGAGCTGATCACAGCCCGGCTTGTGTGGCCGCACGGTTCATCAATAACTGCTTGATTTTTGAGGTGACTACTAGGGTATCCTACCCACACGGCAGAGCTTGGCAAGCTACCTGTGTCATATTAGACATGCCAAATACCAGTAACAATGATAGACCTCATTCCCATGACCTGATGGAATGGTTTGAGCTCTTTATGTTCTTGGAGCGGGATGATGCCCTTGCTATTTTGCATGTGACAGGACATATAGAGATGTTACTGGTGCCCGCTCAAGCAAATTGATGATATTCGGGAAGACAGTGATACAGTGACAGTGTAAGTAATGCTGACAAGACTTGTATCAGAAGAATGTAGAGTTTGGAATTTATTGCCTTGTGTTTGGAGTACCTACAGATTTGTTAGAAATAGAAAGACTCATATGGGGCCGGAGCAATAGCCCAGTGGGTAGGGCATTTGCCTTGCACCATGCCGGCCGGGGGTTCGATCCCGGGATCCCATATGGTCCCCGAGCACCGCCAGGAGTAATTCCTGAGTGCAGAGCCAGGAGAAACCCTGAGCATTGCTGGGTGTGACCCAAAAAAAAAAAAAAAAAAAAAGAAAGAAAAGAAAGAGACTCATATTAATTTATAAAGTTTAGTTCAGAGGCCAAATGTACAATATATTTTCTTTGTGCACATACGTGGGTGTGTATTTCAGAGGGGGCCTGGGGAGGGAGGAAAATAGGGAGGGAAAAAGGAGCAAAAGAAAGAAGGAAGGAAAGGAGGAAAGAAAGAAGGCAGGAAGACAGGAAAGAAGGAGGGAAGGCAGGCAGGCAGGCAGGCAGGCAGGCAGGCAGGCAGGCAGGCAGGCAGGCAGGCAGGCAGGCAGGCAGGCAGGCAGGCAGGCAGGCAGGCAGGCAGGCAGGCAGGCAGGCAGGCAGGAAGGAAGGAAGGAAGGAAGGAAGGAAGGAAGGAAGGAAGGAAGGAAGGAAGGAAGGAAGGAAGGAAGGAAGGAAGGAAGGAAGGAAGGAAGGAAGGAAGGAAGGAAGGAAGGAAGGAAGGAAGGAAGGAAGGAAGGAAGGAAGGAAGGAAGGCAGGCAGGCAGGCAGGAAAAGGGTAGGAAGGAAGGAAGAAAGGAAGGAAGGAAGGGAGAAAGGAAGGAAGGAAGGAAGAAAAGAAGCAAGGAGGGAAGGAAGGAAGGAAGCAAGCAAGGAAGGAAGGAAGGAAGCAAGCAAGGAAGGAAGGAAGGAAGGAAGGAAGGAAAGGAGGGAGGAAGGGAGGGAAGGAGGAGGAAAAAGGTTACAGTGTATTATGACAAGAATCTGGTGAAAAACATTGTGTCACATGTCAAGAGACAAAATTAATGGCCTTAGCCCATTAAATATGAAATAGACTTTAGAATCTCTAGCAGCATATTTAAAATTTCTGGAATGAATAAACATGTTGCATGAGAGAGAAAGGGAAGGAATCTTGGGTTAAAATTATGCCCAGATATAAATGAACTACTGTAAAGTCTCTGTTCCAAAGACCCTAAGCTACCCAAGTCTCAGAAGCAGTTTCCGGCCATCACCAAGTCTTTAGGTCACTTGTCATTGTTGCTGGGTAGGCCTTTCCAGCTGACCACAAGGGGTTAGGTGAGTGAAAGCGAGGTGGAGAGTAGCAGCGACGCCCCTGTGTGCTGTGCAGAAGTCATCTCAGAACCCCCATGACATGGAGAGAGGGTATCAGGGACACGTGGCTCAGGAGCAGATGATTGACAGCAAGAGCTGAAGTTGGGAGACTGGACAATGCAGACCGCTGGGTCACGGCTTTTCCCTCCAGCTCTGATGCTCTGCTGGGCCAGGGATACTCAGGGCCCCATCTGCCTCCTTTCTGAGCAGGCCGAGATGACACCAACCTCAGCCTTCCCACCACCACTTCCCCATTCCCTGACCAGTGCGGTCTCCTGTGGCATTGTCACAGCAGCTAAGTTCCTGGTGCTGGGCTGCTACAGGGCTGTGCATGGTTTAGGGGCCAGCTCTGGAAACCTGCTTGGCAGCTTGGTCATGGGTTATGGTGCAGCCCATCTCTCGTGAAGCAACCGTTCTCCTTTGCCATCTGGGCTTTGCCCTGACTGTAGCCTGGGGGTTCTGTCTGAGGGTCACTTTCTTCATCCTCTTGTCCATGTGAGGTTTTTAGGGGTCACCTACTCCTTCCTGCTGCTTCCGCTCCAGGCCACACCCAGTGCTAGAGTGCTGAACTGTACCTTTAAACAAAAACAGTAAGTATAAAATAAAGGCTCAGATGGTAGGACCAAACCTTCTTAAGGAAGAACCATTTAGAAATACTCAAAAAGGACCATCTATTTGGGACCGGAAAGATAGTATAGTGGATATGTCAGCGGTTCATCTGGGTTTGATCCTTGAAACTCTATATAGTTCCCTGACTACTACCAGGAGTGATTCCTGAGCACAAAGCCAGGAGTGATTCCTGATAACTGCTGGGCGTGACCCCCAAACAAACCAAAAAATGAAGAGAAAAAGCACCATCTAGGAAGGCTGTGTGTGCAGCCTACCCAGTCTGAGTATGAATATGGCATTTTTGGCCTCACTTTTCTTAGCAACTGCAGGAGGTCCTTGGTGATACATAGAACTGTACAAACACAGCATAAAGCATAAATCAAGTCTGGCTATGAAGATCTTATCTTAATTATAGAATACATAATAGCATGCAGTGAGGTTTAGATGTCACCTTCCAGATTTCTTCCTAAAGTTAATTTAATGCGTAGCAATTGCATTCAAGAATTGCTTCTGTCTTTTGTCTTTTTTCTCTGAATGTTGCTCTTCTAGTATCCAGATGTATCACCCAACCAGCCCCACCCCTTCTGCTGGTTTTCCTCTTGCAGAACTATAGACCTAGTCAGTTCCTTATATTGACTCCTAGATATTTAAGACCAATACTTTGACAGTTTTCAAATTTCATTTGTTCATAGCATTTCTAAGGAAGTTTTTCCCCCCCAATCATTATTAAAAATGTAACACATATTTTGTATGTTTCTAAAACATACTAAAACTACATATGTTTTAGAAATACATTGGTTCTTCTCTTCAAAGCCCATGAAAGTACTGCATCATTCTCACTGAGCTATAGCTTCTGTAGTTTGTCCTGTGTAAGGTGAGAGAGAAGCTTGAGGTGAAGTCAATGTTATATTTTGACTAGAAGAGTACCTTAGATATGGTCTAAACTGGAACCAACTTTTTTGGCAGGTACTCTTTTTTAATGAATGCCGTTAAACACATCCTTTGCAGACTTTCAGAAGCCTTACCTTATGCTTGTAAGTCTTATGAGAAGCAAAAGCTTCACTACCAACTTCTCATATATGTTGTCATTATAGCAGGTACAGTGGGGTAATAATTCTTCCCCATCAACCAGTTCTGAACTCCTTGAGAGAGTATAAAGATAAAATATGTCTTAAAACAAGAGCCGAGTATTAACTTCCAGCTGCCAGTCTAGTCCTTTGAATAACCCCCCAGATGCAAGTTTAATTTGTTACTGATTGTCATCCACCTCTGCAAGTAATTCTTCATCACCATTAGCAACAGTAAGGTGCATGTGAGTGGAGGGGAGGGGAGGGGATCACGAAGAGTAAGAAGTCGAGGGCCAGAGTGATAGGACTCTTTTCCTTGCTGGAGGCCAATCCATGTTTGATCCTCCACCATTCCCTAATGGTCCCCTGGGCACCACCAGGAGTGATTCCTGAGTGCAGAGCCAGGAGAGTAAGCCCTGAATATCAGCACGTTGGTTCCCACCCACTCCATCTCCACCCCAAAGTGAAATACTTCACAGAGATCAGCAAGTGAGTTGTTCAAAGAGCTGTTTTATAACACTATAATAATTTTGAGTATAGTTACGAGAAATGAATACTATCTAACAATAATACTGTCAAACAATGACTTCTGAACTGTGGAAAAGTAATTTCTTCCTTTAAGGTAATGTCAAACATAACCAGAAATGTTAAAGACCAGGATTGTTAGTTATTTTTCAGGTTAGCAAGGAAAAGGATGAATATTATACTTGTGTTGATTTTACCGATCGTCTACTTGATTTAAATATGTATATCAGTAGAAAAGTTGAAGGTGTTTTGTTTTGTTTTGTTTTTTTTCTTGGTAGGGAGGGAGGCATGTCACACTCAGGGTTTCCTCCTGGCAGGGCTCCAGGGACTATATGGTATGCTAGGGAACTAACTGTGTCAACTGCATACAAGACAGGCTCCCTTCCCTCTACACTCTCACTGCCCTTGAGCTGAGGATTTGAACAGTGGCCACATGCCATTAATTCTCCCCACTCCACTATACTATATTCCATAGTAGTATCGTTTGAGCTGACCATGCCCCCAATAAGAGAAATGATTGCCCAGGTTCACGTACAGTTTGGGGTGGCCAAATTCTCACCTATAGAACAGCAGCATAAAGCGGAGCATGACACTCAGTCTCTCTCTCTCTCTCTCTCTCTCTCTCTCTCTCTCTTTTGCATTTTTTTTCCTTTTTGGGTCACACCCACAATGCTCAGGGGTTACTTCTGGTTCTGTGCTCAGAAATTACTCCTGACGGTGCTTGGGAGACCATATGGGATGCTGGAGATCCATCGGGGTCTGTCATGTGCAAAGCAAAAGCTCAACACTATCGCTCCAGCCCTCAGTCATACGATGGAATGGCTTCTCCCCCTTTTTCCCTTTCCCAGGCTAAGATGCTAACATAGCAAAGATCCTGAACCAAGGACCCCAGTGGGCTACTGGGTCAGAATTGCTTCACCAGCTTAGCCTGGTCAGATGGTAAGATTAGAGAGAAATAAACACCTGAATAAGCCATGCTGGGAGCTTTTTAAAGAAATCATCTTAATATTAACTATGATTATTTTGTTACTGTTTAATTTGTTTTAAAAAATATTCCATTTATAAAGATAATTGTTAACATTTTTAATAAGAAACATAAAATTCTCTACTTTAGTGATGGACATGGGGCAGAGATGCTACTGGCTCCCATTGTGCCCAGCTGCTCATGAGGTGCCCGGGAGGGATGGCAGGTTCTAGCCCTGGCCCGCCACCCCAGCAGAGCCTCACAACAAGTCAGACAACCCCCACTCCACGAGGACCTTCATTTTCCACATCCGGACTTCCCCCTCGTCAGAACTCCACCCAGCAGACCAGCCTATCACAGCCCGGCTCGCGCGCGCAAGCGTCTACGCGGTTCATCAATAAATGCTGGATTTTGAGATGACTACAAGAGTATGCTACCCACACGGCAGAGCCTGGCAAGCTACCCGTGTCGTATTTGATTTGCCAGATACCAGTAACAATTATAGACCTCATTCCCATGACCTGATGGAATGGTTTGAGGCTCTTTATATTCCTGGAGCAAGCAGGTGTCTTTGGGCTCTACTTGCATGAGACAGGTCATATGGAGATGTTACTCGTGCCCGCTCGAGCAAATCGATGATGAACAGGAAGACAGTGATACAGTGATATTTTAGTGATGGAATAGAGACCCCAAAAGATATGTCTACCAGAATCTGTGAATGTGAGCTGATTTGGGAAAACCATGTGTGGGGGGAGACTGGTAATTAAACAAAGAATAATGAAACAGAACTATGTTGTATTAACTTAGATCCTTAACCAAATGACACAATGTCACTCTTAGGTACAGAAGAATACAGAAGGAGAAAAAAAGGCCACAGGAAGACAGAGGCATTCAAGAAAGATGCATCTTGAATTAAAGATCCTGCTGGCCAAGGAGTTCTAGAGGCAGGAAGCCCGTGGGAGCTGGTTTCTTCCCTCAAGCTTTCAAATGCACCCTACACCTTGAGTTCAGATTTCTGGCCTTCTGAGCTATGTTTGTTTTGGGGCCATGGCATGCAGTGTTCAAGAATGACTTGACCGAGTGCTGTGTGTGGAGTGAGTTGGAGTGAGGAATGGAGAGAAATAAAGGAGAGATAAAGGAGAGATAAAGGAGAGCTTCAGCTTTTCGAGAGCTGGAGGTTCTTTGTCCTTTTAGCTATTTCTTCATGCTCTTGATGGCATTCCATGCTGCTCTCTTCCTCCTGCGCAGCTCAGGTTTTAGGTCATTCATCATGTTGGGTTCTCAACCTAGGAACACATAGCTGCTGCGTTCAGAGATGTTTGTTCCATTGAGAGTGAATATATCCTGCACACTTGCAGACGAACTATGAGAGAACAGAACAAGCACATCTTTGAAAGTTCCTTTGAAAACATGACCAGAAAGAATCTTGTGCCACCCATCAGTTTATCACTGGAGGCCCCCTGACCAGTCAAGTACTGGAATTCATCAAACGTGCTGCCCCAGCACCCACAGAGGTGGTGGAAAGGGGAGAGGAAAGATGATTCAGGATTCTACACTGAGGCAAAAGAATGTCGAAGCTGAAGCCATGGCACAAATGACAGAAGATCAGGGCTTGGGCTGGGGTTGCTCAGTTCTCTAGAACCCTAGTGATGTCCTGGTTAAAGACTTACCCGCCAGAAACAGGATGCGGTGCCTAGACTGAGTCCCATGAATCTCAGCACAGATAATATTGCACTGAGAGTCCTCTCGGCCCTCTGCGGCCAACACAAGGACACAAGCCAGAAAGCCCGTTCAGAAGCCCGCCCGCAGAGGGTCACTGCTGAATTGTCTTTGCTGAGAGGAGGTGGAGAGGCTGCAAGTTTCCCACAAACCCCTACTGAGGGATAAACACATGAATTTCTCCTCAGATTTCTTTCTGGGACAGAGTGCTGAAGAGTCCTCAGTTGTTTTACCAATTTACAAGGTATGCGTTAAAACCCAAAATACACTTTGCTCAACTGTACCCAAACTAATTTTTAGAGTAAAAAAGTGAGAATCAAATTGACAACTAAAAAAAAAAAAAAAACTATTTTTTGTGCTTTTTTTTTTTTTGAGGGGGCCAGTCCTGGCAATACTTAGGGGTTACTCCTGACTCTGCACTCAGGAATTAGTCCTGAGAGAATTATTACCCGGGGGATAATAATTCCATAGTAGAAAATTTTGAGCCGACCATACTCAGGGTCAGGGGACCATATGGTATGCGGAGATCAAACCTGGGTCAACCACGTACAAGGCAAACACCCTCCCTGCGGGATTATTGCTCTGGCCCCTGACATGCTCAATTTTAGCACAAAAATTTTCTCTTTTATTTTTGGGTTTCTGAGACACATTTGGTGGTGCCTAGGGCTTACCCCAGGCAGGGAAAAATCATATGCAGATGGGCACCTGGTCACATGGGAGTTAGGCTGTGCTATCGCTACACTCCCACACACCTCCCACTCTCCCATTTTAAACAGGTTTTCACTTCAGAGATGGGAAAGATTGAAATTAGTTTTGTATTGTTCTACCTTTCTTGTTTTTTTTAAAGCTATCTGAAAAATATTTTTTGTTAGTCTAAAAATCTTCTGGTTTCTTGGATTGAATTTTAACATTTTTATATTTTTTTATCATTAATCTTTTTTTAAAAAATATTTTATTACACCACCATGTGATATACAATTACAAAGATGTTCATGTTTGGGTTTCAGTCATACAGTGTTCCAGCACCCATCCCTCCACCAGTGCCCATCTCCCACCACCAATGTCCCCACTTCCCTCCCCCTCCCCCAGCCTGCCTCTATGGCAAGCTCCCCATCTCTTCTCTCTCTCTCTTTCTTTCTCTCTTCTCTTACACATTGTGGATTGCAATACATACATCTAGAGATTATCATGTATATATTTTCTCCCATATTCAATGCTCAGTTCTAGGCTGGCATTATCACTTTTGACAAATATTAGCACACTGTTCCCTTCTCTGTTTCACCTAACCTCTGATTCCCACATGTCCGTGGTAGATTCCACCTTTTTTTTTAATTGAAAGGTGCTCATGTAGAGTCTTGGTTCCACAGGGTTCCAACACGCACCCCTCCACCCAAACCCATCTCCCATCACCAATGTCCCATCTCCCTCCCCCCCCCGCACCCCAACCTCCTGGCGGGCTCTGCATGTCATTTCCTTCCTCTCTATATCTCCCTCCCAACAAACTTTCCTGCTCTTCGTGGAATGCAGTGCACAAGCAGCCGCGCGACCAGGGCTCAAACTGGTTTTGCTCTGTTCCTCTGGTCGTGAGGCAGTTTCCCAGCGTCCGGACAACGAAAATGGTGGCTAGTGTGATGGACGAGTCTCATCCGGCTGCTTCCGGGACCCCCGGAGGCGACGGGCCCACTCCCAAAGCCCATCTGCCCTCGTCAGGGTTCCATGGTCAGCTAAGGCCCGGCGCGAGCCAAGCTCCAGCCTCCCCAGCCGTCTGCAAGACCCTGGATGCTGGCCTGCAGGCAGCTCCTGGGCAGGGCCACCAGGCTCGACAAAATGGAGGGGGAATGTTTTTAGATAACCATTGGAGAAATATGAAACCTTTTCTACTGCTTTTGGGGTGTTCAGCTTCAATCTCAAAACAAAAAATAATCACAATAGAATAAATCTAAAGCTGCTCTGTGTTTTTAAGATTTACACCACTCACTTATAAAAACTCATATTCTCAGGCAAATAGAACAAAGTTTTGCCTTGGTTTTATGTTTGCTATGATACAGCTAAGTGAAATGAGAAATAAGAGCAAGCATTAAAAAAATCCCAACATTCTGAGAAATAACCTTGGAAAATGTACTAAGTGTAAATATTTCAACTGAGTTTACACTAAGTTATGTACATTGAAGCCAGTAGGAGTCATCTGTATGTACATTTTTTACTACAGTAAAGCTTTTACATTTTGGACGGAGTCTGAGGGGGTTGTGTTTGGGCTACACCTTGCTGCCTCCGGGCCCTTTCTTGGCTCTGTGCTCAGGAGTAACCCCTCATGGTGCTCAGGGAAC
The DNA here is from genome assembly GCA_021461705.1 of Cryptotis parvus. Classification (NCBI taxonomy): domain Eukaryota; kingdom Metazoa; phylum Chordata; class Mammalia; order Eulipotyphla; family Soricidae; genus Cryptotis; species Cryptotis parvus. Next base: position 64,387 of record JAJIBD010005409.1, read on the forward strand.
CATAGGTGATACAAGTATTGACACCAGTTACGGCCTTTGTCACCCCAGGAAAGGCAGGTGTCTTACTTCCTGTATTAACTCTCTGCTCCATGAATTTTCTTTCAGTGCTTGCAATTATTGGAAAGTTTTTACGATTTATTTATTATTTAAGCAAGACTTACTATATCCCTATTATTTGTTTTCTGTCTGCAATCAAACTCAGGGCTTCAAACAAATGAAGTATTTGCACTACTATCACTATCACTATCTTCCTGTTCATCATCGATTTGCTCGAGCAGGCACCAGTAACATCTCCATATGACCTGTCTCATGCTAGTAGAGCCCAAGGGCATCTGCTTGCTCCAGGAACATAAAGAGCCTCAAACCCTTATATTAGGTTATGGGAATAACCTAATATAATTGTTACTGGTATTTGGCATATCAAATATGACATGGGTAGCTTGCCGGGCTTACAGTGCAGGTGGCATACTCTTATAGTCACCTCTAAATACAGCATTTATTGATGAACTGTGCAGCCACTTGCAGCTGCACAAGCTAGGCTGTGATAGGATGGCCTGCTGGGTGGAGTTCTGACCAGAGGGAAGTCCGATGTGGAAAATGGCGGCTCTCATGGAGTGGGGGGGTCGTCTGGCTTGTTGTGAGGCTCTGCTGGGGTGGCGGGCCAGGGCTAGAACCCACCATCCCTCCCAGGCACCTTGTGAGTAGCTGGGCACAGGGAGAGCCGGTAGCAGCTCTGCCCCATGTCTGTGAATCTCTAAGACAAATCACTAAGACAAATCCCCAGCCTCTCTGTTGGTTAATTTCTGAGATTCCTATTTCCAAAAGAATGAAGGACAGATTAACTTTTCAGCTGTAAACCAGCACATACCTATTTGCTTTTGTAAATCTGCTTTGCAATTGTTTGAACATTTACGTGTCAGAGTAACACTGGATTCACTACATAAACTCATATCATGTTTTGGTAACACATAGGTAGACATCTGTAGAAGAACATCTGTTTGCTTTTTCTTTTAATTTTACACCTCATATAAACACTGTAGTTTACAAAGTTGTTCATGATAATTTTTACAAGCATTCAATATACCAATACCAATCAACCACCATTTCACCTTCTCACAATCATTATTTCATTCCTTAAGCCTGCTCCCATAGCAGGCACTCAGTAATTTATGTTATATTGCTTGTTATAATTTGTTAAAAGAATGACCAAAAATATTTACTAGGAAGAAAGTTAGTGAAGATCGTGTATCTTACCACGGAGCTATCAAGCCTTTGTATAAGAGATTATTAACATGTTAGGTTAAGCCTACTGTGTTGAAATTTGTAAATCAAGATTGGTTGTCGTGTGTGTTACATCCATCCAATCAGGTGCGCTACTCCAGGTTAACTAGCATTGTAGAATTTGAGATGTCCCTCCAGGAAGTCCAAAATTTTTAGCGAGGTGTTACAGCTTTAGTTAAGTTTTCAACTGGGTGACATTTTGGGTCATGTGCGTGACTGCCAGGGCTTCTGGAAGTAGAGGGAGATGGGAGAGGTAGACCATCTCCCTTCTCAGTCTCTGTGAAAGCCTGGGGATTTCGGTCACAAAACCCACATACCTGAGTTTTTCTACAGACTAACTTCTAGATGAGGCTTTTCTTGAGCAGTAATCTGACCATGAGCATGATGGTAGTGTGGAGTGCAGAGGTTTTCTACTTCTGGGGCTCTGGGTGGGTGCTGGACACATCCACCCTCCTCTGGGGTACCCCAGATGACTCAGCCTTGCAGAGGTTCTGTAACTTGTTGATATCTTTCGAGATTTATTTATAAGTCCCTGAATGATGAAATAAATCTCAAAATAAATCATTTGAGCTTTATTTATGAGTCTCTGAGTGATGGCCAGTGAAAGAATTTACACGATTATTTTTTAAGCTTTTGTTTTGGGGGCCACCATACGTGGTGGTACTCGGGACGTACTCCTGGTTTTGCACTCAGGAATAATCCCTAGCAGGGTTCAGGAAACCTGTGGGATGCTGGGGGTCAAACCCAGCTTGGTTTTGTGCAAGGCAAATGCCCTACCTGATGTATTATCACTCCAGAACCTGAAATTGTCTGTTCTTTTTTTCTTTTTCTTTTTGGGTCACACCTGGAAATGCTCAGGGGTTATTCCTGGCTCTGCACTCAGGAACTACTTTTGGCAGTACTCGGGGACTATATGGGATGTCGGGGATCAAACCCAGGTCGGCCGCGTGCAAGGTAAATGCCCTACCTGCTGGACTATCGCTCCAGCCCTGAAGTTGTCTGTTTTTAACCTAATGGTTTACCTAAGTGACTTTGAGTGCCTGTTTATTAGAGAACAAAAAATACTTTGGAATTATAAGTAACCCATATAATTTTTACAAATAGAATGTGATAAAAGAATAAATGCAAGAAGTTTTAGCACATCAGATATGAAGACCATCTGCTTTTGTTTTTCTTTTGGTTTTCATTTCATACTCAGTGAGGCTCAAAGGTTACTCCTGGCTCTGTGCTCAGAAATTATACCTAGTAGTGCTCAGGGGATTATATAAGATGCTGGGGATGGAACCTGGGTTGGACAGGTGCAAAGCAAATGCTCTATCCATACTATCACTTTTCCTTTTAAACAGCATTCACAAGTCACCTGCTTTTGTCTATTTAACCACAGATTTGGCTGAAAAACCTTGGTTTATAAAATCGTCCTTATTCAGGCCTTAAGAAAAAGGAACAATTTAAAAATTTTTCTCTAGGAGTTGTTTACTAAGCAAAAAGTATATAATAGTCAACCTATGGGTGGGAAATCAAACCTGAAAATACAAAGTTTAGGAGACACCAGTATTGTTATGGTTAGTAAAGCAATGCAAGTAAATGAAACCATAAAGAAAGGGAGGCAGAGCTCCTTTCATGAGCTCTCTGAAATCAGGCCTCTAATTTTTAAGGTTTTTTGTTTTTGTTGTTTTAAGGACAGCAGTGCTTGGGGATTACTCCTAGCAGGACTTAGGATACAATACGATGTGCCAGGGATTAAGCTTGAGAGGACGGTGAGCAAGGTCAGTACCCTACCAGCTGAATAATCACTCTACCTCTAGATAGCTCTTCTTGCTGGAAAGTATTTTGAAACATGTACAATGGTAGATCATTAGCATTTGTTTTTTGGAAGCTCTAGTATAGCTTATTATAGTGATTAGAAGTTCTCTTTATAATACAAGTTCAACCCTAGGACTGAAATATGACTCATGGTGGATATGTTTTTTTTTTTAACCATTATTCTAATCAGTGGAGCAGGAGCAATAGTAGAACAGGTAGGACACTTGCCTTGCACATGACTGGCTGGATTAATCATCAGCACCCCATATGGTTCTCTAAGCCTGTGCAGGAGTGATCCCTGAGCACAGAGTCAGGAGTAAGCCCTGATTACTGCTGGGTTTAGCCGCCTATAAAAAAAAAATAAGTTGCTTCAATGTATTATAATTTTGTAATTAGAGCCCCCTCCCTCCCTGAGAGACTCACAGACATGGGGCAGAACTACTACCGGCTCTCCCTGTGCCCAGCCGCTCATGAGGCACCCGGGAGGGATGGCGGGTTCTAGCCCTGGCCCGCCACCCCAGCAGAACCTCACAAGAAGCCAGACGACCCCCCAGCCACTCCATGAGGGCTGCCATTTTCCACATCCGAACCTCCCTCTCGTCAGAACTCCACCCAGCAGAAGAGCCTATCACAGCCTGGTCCGCGCAGTCGTGGCCATGTGGTTCATCAATAAATGCTGGATCCTAGATAGAGTCTCTGGGGTGCGCTGGCTGGCGGCGGGGCGCCTGGGGCTGTGGTAGAGCCCCAGGTCTCGGCAGAAGGTGGAACTACAACCCCCAGAAGTCCGAGCGGAACCGGAAGTAAACCGTCATTTTGAACTCTCACCCCGCCTGCCTGCATCCTAGGTAGAGTCTCTGGGGTGCGCTGGCTGGCCGGGCAGGGCGGCCGCTTACGCAGCCGCTTATTATTACTAAAACTAGGAAATTCAACACCAAGGGTAGGTAATACCCTCAAGAAAAAAGAAACAGTACACTAGAGGAATTTATCCCTGAACACCGCAACACCATGGGAAAACAACGCAGATCCCCAGCTCGAAGAACAGATGAAGGAATTGACCGTGAAGAATCAAAAAAGAATACAGATATGCATGATCACTCTGACAATGAAATTAGAGAGGAAATTGGTAGGATGTTTAAGGAGCTCAACGAAAAAATTGAGCAGATGTCCAATAAAATACAGGAGAACATAAACGGAGCAGTTGAAAGGGCAGTCAATAAACTACGGGAGGAAATGAGAGCAGAAATGAGAACCATGCAAAGAGAAATATTGTCATCAATAAATGCTGGAGATCAGAGTTGACTACAAAAGCATGCCACCTGCGGCAGAGCCTGGCAAGCTACCCATGTCGTATTTGATATGCCAAATACCAGTAACAATTATAGAGCTCATTCCCATGACCTGATGGAATGGTTTGAGGCTCTTTATGTTCCTGGAGCAAGCAGATGCCCTTGGGCTCTACTAGCATGAGACAGGTCATATGGAGATGTTACTGGTGCCCGCCGAGCAAATCAATGATGAACGGGAAGACAGTAATACAGTGATATAGTGAATTGGAACCCCAGTGAGGCTGAGAGAACCTGGGTGTCCCCTCTGTTGAGTTTGTGTTGGCTTGTTGAACTACATGGGCTGATTTAATAAATCTCATTGCTCTGGGTATGGTTTTCTTTTGGAGCCTTCACTGATATCAGTATTAGTAAAATATATTCTGCAAATAAGAATGGAGATTTCATTTTGAAATTCCATCTTTATGTTTTTGTTATTTAGAAATTTGAATGACATTTGGTGGGTGCTAGAGCATGGCGTCTTGCACAGGAGTGCTAAGGACACGCCTAAACACGCCTCAACTTACTATCTCCTAAACTACACTTCTCCACAGCTTAGGCTCATAATCCAAATGACCCAGTGGCAAACATCTGAATGGCAACAGTAAAACACTTTTATTAGTTGGGGATTTGACTTCAAACCATGGTACAATGCTCTAGTAAACCAAGTTAAATACATGGACGCCTCCATTTCTTGAACTTGTTAGCCCCAAATAACATCTGTCTAAGCCAGGCTCTGAAGATTGTCATCTCTGCTTTTAAATTGCAGCCCTGGACTGATAGAAATGGAAGGGAAAACAAACAAACAAGTAAGAAAAATCCTGTGAGTTCCACTGTTTGGTGACCAGGCTCATTGTTCTCTAAACTTATGAAGAGTAAGAATGGGGAACAGGTAGCCCATGCAGGCTCCACACTGAGACTGCCCCTCATTCCTGAGTGCATAGCCAATAAGCCCATTGGAAATAAGAGGGAAGGGAAAAGTTCTGGTGACCTGGAGTTGTTGTAAAACTTTGATTTTATCAGATCAGCAACTGGTTAACTATCCTGCGTTCTCACCAGGGCCATTAGCTTTTCTCCCTAAAGTGGCGTGAATATGGTGTGGGAGATTAACACATCTATACTTAAGATAAAACTTTTATTAGGAGCAATAAAAGTATGGAAGTATTTTAACTCTTGGCGTGCCTTTCATAAGGAAACAATTCTATGTTTTCTTATAGATATATCTCTATTGAAAAGAGGCTCGGGGATGGTGATGTGACTCTGGTGGTAAAACACACACCTTGCATGTGCCAGGTGTTGGAGTCTATCATGTTCCCTCTTCATACCCCCACACCCCGAAACTTTTACCCTTGGGTGAAGGTGCTGAGTGGTGAGCACTGCAACAAGAGCTGAAATGACAAAGAGACTTTGGAGTCCTCCATAAACGAATCAGCCATCTGCTTTCTTTGGTGTCTGTGAAGGAATCCAAACAAGCACACTCTTTACTAAGTCTCTGGCACTAAACCAGATTTCTGGTGAGCAAAGCTGGTCACAGAGAGTTATAGGTACTGCTGGTGAAGCATGCTGGGTGAGAGGAAAGCAGAGGCCTCTTGGGCTTTCTACTTTAGGTATATATATATACCCCAGTCCCACTCCTACCCACCCCAACACAGGGAGGTTTGCCACCTCCATACATAAAAGAAGAAAAGAAAGACAAGTTTAAGAATTTTGAACAAGTTTGACTCTTGAGAACCCAAGAGTCAAAGTATCTACTTTATGCTTTAGAACTGAGCTTCCCTGAACTAACAAGTCCTAGGCGTTAGATTCTACATTGGTGTAGATGTTTGTTGGAGACATTTGAATACAAAAAACAAATGAATGGACTATGTGAGATGAAAAAGCAAAATTGAGATCCCGACTGAATCACTGATTTGCCAGTCTGACTTTTTTTTTAATTTTTAATTTTTTGCTTTTTTGGGTTACACCGGGCAATGCTCAGGGGTTGCTCCTGGCTCTGCCTTCAGGAATTACTACTGGCGGTGCTCCGGGGACCCAATGGGATGCCTGTGATTGATCCTGGGTCAGTCACTTGCAAAGCAAAAGCCCTACCCATTGTACTATCACTCTGCCCCAGACTGTTTATGTATCTTCAAAAACATAAACAGGAAACCTTCGCCACAGGCTCCTTGAATTTGTTTCTTGGCTATATCTTCCTTCAGCTGGGCAGTGGGTGTGCTAGCTGGGGTCTTGGAAGGGGTATGCCTGGGAAGGGTGAACATGAGGTGTTTCATTACTGTACAAATGAATATTTGTATGATTAAATTAACAACACACACACGAAATGAAAAAGTTAGAAGATAGGAAGAAATCCAAATATGTAATCATTGGAGTTGAAATAATGAAAAGTAAAAAGATATAATAGTCTTATATAAAATAAAATTGTCATAGCAAAGTATCAAACATGATAGGCTTAAAGGAAAAAATACATTATTAGCAATACTGAGGATTATTACATAATGATAAAATTCATGAGACTCAGGCACACGGGGCAGAGCTGCTACCGGCTCTGCCTGTGCTCAGCTGATCATGAGGCACCCGGGAGGGAAGGCGAGTTCTAGCCCTGGCCCACCATCCCAATAGAGCCTCACAAGAAGAGGAACCCCCACACCATGAGGGCCGCCATTTTCAACATCCGGACTCCCCAGCTCATCAGAGCTCCACCCAAGAGAAAAGCCGATCTCTCCCCATTGTGGTTCATCAGTAAATGCACGAGATGTGAGCCTACTACTGAGAGTATACCACCTACACAGAAGAGCCTGGCAAGCTTTCCGTGTAGTATTTGATATGCCAAAAACCAATAACAATTATAGACCTCATTTCCATGACCTGAAGGAATGGTTTGAGGCTCTTCATGTTCCTGGAGGAGTCTGCTCCTTGGGCATAAGTTCTAGCATTCAACAGGACGTATGGAGAAGTTACTAGGCACTAGTAACTAGCAAATAGATGAACAACAGGAAGACAAGTGATAAGTGATAAGTGATATTCCTTCCCCTTCCCCTTCCCCTTCCTTCCCCTTCCCTTCCCTTATCTTCCTAAAACTTTCCCTAATGTTTTATTATTCTTGAGCAGCCATCTTATTTCAGATCCAAGCCATGTCTATCATATCCTTTAACACCTAATACATTTTCCCCTGTTGTAGGACGTTTATAATGTCCCCACTATAACTTACAAAATTTTATTGATTATAACCTTTATTTAGAACATTGTTGGGCAGAATATAAGGAGAAAGCATTTCTTTATATCAAACATATTTAACCAACATTAACTCTATGTGTACATTATTTGAATAGCTGGTGACTGGAAAATTAAATTTAAAATACAAATGTTTGTGCAATTGCATATCTCTCAGTCTAGGTGTTATGGTTCAAACCTCATGGACATTCTCCTTTCATCACATGTAATTTCCTCATTAAAATCTGTACTTCAGTTAGACTATAAACTATAGAAATACATGAAATTGAGAGCATTGCTTAATATTTAGTGTCTGTGAACCAGTCAAGTATATATTTAGTATCTAAAAAGCATTCATTAAATAAAGAATGAAACAGTCTGGAATACTTTTTTGTGGCCACCCATCATTAAGTATCAAGTTGCTTATTTGCTTTGTGGTCTGGAGTGATAGTGCAGCAGGTAGGGGGCTTGCCTTGCACACAGCTGACCCAAGTTCGATCCCCATCCTATAGCTCACCAGGAGTGATTCCTGAGTACAGAGCCAGGAGTAAGCACTGAACCTCACTGGGTGTGGGCCCAAACTAAGAAAGAAATAAATAACGCCACTTAGGTGTTTTGACTCACTCTGTATTTTCAGTCACAGACTGAATTCGAAGACATGTATGTGGTATTTATTAGCATTACTAAACCTTTCATATAAATGTTGGCTTTTCATATACTCTTCAACAATTATTAAATTTTATTAATAAGAAAAAAAGAAATATTTTAACCAAAATGAATTTTTAGAAGACATCTAAAATTCTAAAATGTATTTCTATGAAGTGGTGTACAGATTTTTTGCAAATCTGGCAGTATGAGTTTATGTATGAAAATCTAACTGCATGGTAATAATATGACTAAATTTTAAGAAATAGATAAAAATTAATATTTTTATATGTGGCATAAGTAACTCTTAGTTCCCATTAGTATTTTTTAAATAATTCTCATAGTTCCACCTATTTGTTTTATAGTATATAAAATGCTATTTTAGTACTACAAAAAATATAAACATTGATTCCCCCAAAACCCAATTTCTTGAATCGCTGAATATCCAGTAGATTATGTCATGTTTAATCAACCAATAAACACAAGTAAAACTCAAACTTACTTAAAAATCCAGTTAATGCCTCAGACTATTTTCATATTTATTTATTTATTTATTTTTATTTTTTACTTTTTGGGGTCACACCTAGAAATGCTCAGGGGTTACTCCTGGCTCTGCACTCAGGATTTACTCCTGGCAGTGCTCAGGGGACCATATGGGATGCTGGGGAATCGAACCGGGTCAGCCTCATGCAAGGCAAACGCCCTACCCGCTGTGCTATCACTCCAGCCCCTATTTTCATTTTTTAAGTTGGAAAATAGAACATGATACTGGCAAAATCTTATTCATAAGCTATATGCATTTACAAAGACTTTACTTATCATATTTTATATCAAATAACTGTTTTTCTTTGTGTTTTGGACCGTAACTGAGTGCTTGGATGCTACTACTATCTGAGATAGGGAATCTCTTGTGAACATTGCTAGAGATCCACAGCATGTCAGGTATTATGCCTGGGATTCCAGCATGAGAAATATTTGCTCCCGCCTAGCAGAGAATCTTCCCAGCCCTAAATAGTTTTTAATAAACATTGTCTAATTAGTAACATGTTTAGAAGTGAAAGCAATCCTGAAAGATTTGAGTTTGGGAGAAAAGTTGTTGATTCAATTGCACTATTAATTTTAAGTACAGGAAAACTTAGCCTTTTTCAATCCACTTAATTTGTTTCTATAATAGGGACATATGTGTGGAGGAGGAATGACAAGCAGAAAAGGAGCAAAAAAAAGAAAAATACAAACCAAAAAGTAGTGAATTTTGTGCAGAAGCCAAAGAACAGAAGGTGAATAACCAAGATAAAAATAAAGTATTCTTGTCATACTGTGTTAGTCACTTGGACTGTAAGATTCAACGTGTGACAAAGCTTCCTAAGCCTTCTGAAGTAGTCATTACATGATTAAATGCATTTAACATTGACCTGGAAGTTCCACGTGTTTTCTTTCATTATTCATTAACCGGTCTCAGACTGGTCCACACAGACTGGTCTGTGTGGAAACACAGAGTTGATTCTGCCTTTAGGGCTATACAGTCAATTAGAGGAGACAGACAAGTAATAATTTATATGTACTACAATATTAGCATAGCCTTTTTGAATGGTTGCCAAACCACCTGTCAGGAAAATGAGCCCCAAATGCTTTCTAATTATATATCTGATGCTAAAATGACATTTTAAAAACAATAGCAACTGCTGTTTAGTTATACTGACAATAAGATGTGGATTCTCTAGCTACAATGTTTAATGTTGTATTTATATATTCTCATCTAATAAAATGGCTATTTTGGTTAATTTTTATTTTTAAACCAGCAGATGTTTTTTCTTGTTGGAAAACTAACATAGATGCAGTATGTTTCATAGTTGAACTCTCAGAGTAAATACATAAAAATGCAAGGCCAATAATTTATCACTTAATATCTTATTTTTTATTATTATTTTTAAAAATGTTTTATTATACCACCATGAGTTACACAATTATAAGAGGTTTCAGTTTGAGTTTCAGTCATACAGTATTCCAGCACCCATCCCTCCACCAGTGCCCATTTGCCACCACCAATGTCCCATGGCAGGTTATTTATCTCCTTTCTCTCCTTTTCTCTCTCTCTCTCCACCCCTGACTATCTCCCATTACCAATGACCCCACGTCCTTCCCCCTTCTCCAGGCCTGCTCCATGGCAGGTTCTTTATCTCCTTTCTCTCTCTTTCCCTCTCCTTCTCTCTCCCTCTCTGTCTCCTTCTCTCTTCCCTTTCTTACACATTGTGGATTGTAATACATACATTTAGAGATTATCATGTGTACCTTTTTGCCTATATTCAATGCTCAGTTCTAGAATAGTATCGTCATTTTCAATGATTATTAGCACACTGTTCCCTTCTCTGTCTTACCTAACCTTTGACTCCCACATTTTTGTGGAATACCAGGTTTTGAGATATCGCATGGCCTGTGCGCTATGAGGATTGGGCTATGTCCAGTTGTGGAGTCCGGACCAGAGGATTACTGTGGTTGTGTTGTGTGAGGTTTTCTGACTTCTGAGAACCTGGCGGAGGACAGACCAAGTAGCAATAACTAGATGTGACTGCAAAGGAAAGAAAAGAAAGAAAGAAAGAAAGAAAGAAAGAAAGAAAGAAAGAAAGAAAGAAAGAAAGAAAGAAAGAAAGAAAGAAAGAAAGAAAGAAAGAAAGAAAAGAAAGAAAGAAAGAAAGAAAGAAAGAAAGAAAGAAAGAAAGAAAGAAAGAAAGAAAGAAAGAAAGAAAGAAAGAAAGAAAGAAAGAAAGAAAGAAAGAAAGAAAGAAAAGAAGGAAGGAAAGAAAGAAAGAAAGAGAGAGAGAGAAAGAGAGAGAAAGAGAGAGAGAGAAAGAAAGAAAGAAAGAAAGAAAGAGAGAGAGAGAAAGAAAGAAATAAAGAAAGATAGAAAGAAAAGAAAAGAAAGAAAGAAGAGAAAGAAGAGAAAGAAAGATGAGGAGTAAGGAAGGAAGGAAAGAAGGAAGATAAATTAGCATAAGCTAGAGTTATAACAATCATGGATTATTTTATATTGGTGATTTACTGTCTCAAATTCAGGAACTATATATAATGAAGAAAGAGAAGACCAAAGATGAATTCCAGAGAAATATTTATAGAGCAGACGAATATATTTTCATGAAAATAAAAAGTAGAGTAGGTTGTCATGGAAATCTTGGAGAGAAAAAAACTTCCAAAAATTATAGAGAGGTCCAGTGAGAATAGGGCTTATTAAAACTACTGCATTTAGAAATGCATAAAAACAGTTGTCATTGTGATGGTCAGTGGGCTAGGGATGGATAGAGCATGAGGAAACAGATTTGAAGAGGCATGTAAAGGGAAGAATAGAGATTGTAGTCCAGCCTGAAGAGGGTTCAGGACTAAAAATACCCTTTCAAGGTGGGAAATACATGACTATACAGGTGATGCTTAGCAAAGATTGGGGGTGCTCAATTGTCTGCAGTTAACTGAGTAAAACCAGTGACCGCTTTCAGCTTCACTCATCACCTGCAGTTAACCAGAAGCCTTACTGATAACATAAACAGTAGATTAATACATATTTCCTATTTATCGTGAAGTAGAGTAGATCATCACAAAGGTCCTAATCCTGTTTTCTCCTTGAGTAGGCTGAAAGGAGGAAGGGGAGGGCTTGGACTTGCTTTCCTCAGACACCAAGGTAGCAGGTGGAGGTGAGGCAGGAAGCCCAGGAATACTCTGTGCAATTTTATGGAAAGACATTGCAATTTCTGTCAATTTTTGCAAAAGAAATGGCAATTTTCCAATTTCTTTAATATGTCTCTGTGTGATACCAAGTCATATCTTGTAGAAGAGTCTCTGCAGTAAAAGAAGTCGAAACAGTAACCTTTCTTGCTCTGGCAGATGGTGTCATTTGCTTTCTGGCAAGGTTTCTTGTCTTGCTCCTTATCTGGTGTTGTTTCCAAAGCACTTAATATCCACCAAGTGATCTGTTAATTCTCCTACTGCGGTATCTATTCATGAGTAAGTGGATCCAGGCAGTTGAAACTGGCGGTTGTTGTTCAAAGGTCAACTGTGCTTACTTGTGGGAGGGAAATAAGAGGAGAAATAAATGTTGAAGATAAGTGAGAGGCAGAATGTATACAAACGGAGCAGAGAGCCGTTGCCGTTAAATGGGACAGCTGGAGACATCTGCACTGTCGACTGTTTTGGTTCAATTACTGTTGGATTGGTGCTTTCCTCATTCTTACTCTTTGGAAGGAATGAATAGCAGGTGCTATTACACTGCTTTAGTCCTACTACTTCAGAAGAGGCAGACCTAATGATCGATTTAGTAAAAATAATTAGAATGACTGGCCTTAGATTTCTCAGCTGAAATAGAGCCGTCCTTTGGGAGGAGTCTGCCTTCCCAGAGTGTTTCTTCTCTTGTTCCTCTCAGAGCACCTCTTACCCACCACACAGGATGATCTGTCTTGATCCAGTGATGCCTTGAACTTTATGTGCTTCATTCTAAGATTCAGTTATATGTGCTTCATTCTGAGATTCAGTTATATGTGCTTCATTCTGAGATTCAGCTTAATCAAGTTCCTTAGCTAACAGACATTAAGCCTTACCATGACTTCCACAGGTAATAAAGATATTTTGGTCTGGTTATTTCTTTCTCGAGTTTCTTAGATCAATATTTTATGAGAGAGGAGTGTTATGCTAGTTAATCACTTACTTAAAAAGTGTAGCACTGACTGCATTAGTATGTCAGTCAACTAGCGCCACCTATCACTATCAAAAAATACTCTGTGCTTCCATTTGTACCTGGACATGCAAACCCAGCTAGAAACTATTTCTTTACTTGTCTGTGAAGAAGTAACCTTCCATCTAGCAATGAGCTAATTTGACTATACTGATGAGAAAAGGGTCACAGCATTAATATGGAGGGAATTTAGATGCTGCAGGTCCAATTAGAATGAACATGGTTGATAAGGCTACCTGGGCTAACTCTGGCAGAGAAATAAACATCTACTTTGAGCCACTGTTTACTTGGACTCTTTGTTACAGCAGCTTAATTTTACCTTAAAGGCCAAGATTATGTTGTTTGGGTCTTACATGATCAAAATAATGTATGATCTTGAGTGGTAAGTGTATTATGATTTGCTAACATTTTAAACTATTTTAACTATGAGTCTCATCTCTAAAGATGAAATTATTTCTTTGAAAAATAGATTATATGATTTCTAACATAAATGACATGACTGTTATGGATATATCATTAGTATGTTCCTAAATGGTATGTATCAGAAAAGTATATCAAGAACTATATGCTTATACTGATTCTGGTTAAAAACCCATTAGTTTTATTAAATTACATCAGGAAATTTTAATTGAGAACATTCTTCTGGTCACTACAAAGAAGGAGGTCTGCAAATGTTAAGGGCCTAAATCAGGAATAAATGTAGCTACTCAGGATTTCAGAGTATGTGAAGAATATCAGGAAATAGATTCAAACTGATTAGAAGGTCCTTGTAAATCAGAACAAGGAACTGAAATTTTATTCTAGGAATGAGAGAAACCTTTAGAAAAATTTAAACTTCTAGATCCCGTGAATAGGTATGCCTTTAAAAATACTACTCTTGGGCCAGAGAGATAGTATAGCTGGCAGGGTGCTTGCCTTGCATGACCTGGGTTCAATGTCCAGTATATCGTATGGCTCCAGAGCCCTGACAGGAGTGATCCCTGAGCACAGAGCCAGTAGAAAGGCCTGATCATCTTTGTATATCACCCTCCAAAAGAAAAATAAATATATCACTTTGTGGATAATGAAACATGGCATATATACGTGATGGAATATTATGAAGTTGCAAGCAATGAGAAAAAATTAATTAGCTGAAACTTGGATGGGACTGGAGAATATCATATTAGTGAAGTAAGTTTAAAGAATAAATAACGATAATCTCAGTTGTGGTTTATAAAATTACAAAACAGGAAATAAGGCCAGAGAAGGAAAGAAGTTGAAGGCGGAAGAAGAGGAAGATGGGAGGCAACAGGAGCAGGTTAGAATCTGCATGTATTTCAGTAGTGTAGAGGGAGGGATATTTGTAGAATGAAACCACAGAGTGAACAACTCTGCAAGCATGTGAGTCAAGGCACAATAACCAAATATAATAATGGGCCAGTTAGCTCCCCTTTGACCCAGCCATACCACTCCTGGGAATATACCCTGGGAAACCAAAAACACACAGCAGAAACACAGTCCGCACTTTTATTTTCATAGCAGCATTATTCACAATAGCCAGAACCTGGAAACAACCAGTATGCCCGAGAACTGATGACTGGATAAAGAAACTGTGGTACATCTACACAATGGAATACTATGCAGCTGTCAGGAAAAATGAAGTTATGAAATTTGCCTATAAATGGATGGACATGGAAAGAATCATGTTGAGTGAAATTAGTCAGAAGGAAAGAGAGAGACATACAATGACTGCATTTATTTGCATGACATAAATATACCAGGTGATCTTACCAAAAGTGGAAATTACGACAAGCGCATGGGAGTCAGAGGTTAGGTAAGATAGAGAAGGGAACATGTGTGAATAAATGTCAAAAGGTCTGATACCAACATAGAACTAAGCATTAAATACAGACAAAAAATGCAAATGATGGCTTCTAAGTGTACGTAGTGCAACCCACAATGTGTAGGAGAAGGAAGAGAGAGGGAGAGAGGGAGAGAGAGAGGAGATAAAGAACCTGCCATTTAGGCAGGACGTGGGAGAGGGAGGGAATCGGGGACATGGGTTGTGGTTGAGGGGCACTGGTGGAGGGCAGGGTGCTGGAACACTGTGTGACCGAAACCTCCAAACGTGAACAGCATTGTAATTGTATATCTCACGGTGGTATAATAAAATGTTAAAAAAAAAAGTAAAAAAAAAATAGGCCAGTTAAGGAGTTCACCTGGGAACACTGGTGAAGGGAAATTGGTGATGCTGATTGGTGTTGGAACATTGTACACCTCGAACTTAACTGTGAACAATTTTGTAAATCATGGTCCTTTAATTAAATAAATTTGGAAAACAAAAGACAAAAAGACAAAAGACATTGTGAAACCAGAATAGATAACATAAATAAAAAAATATGTCTCTCTGTAGAAAATGGATGTAAGAGGTAGAAAAATTGCTTAGGAGATTTTGCTGTGGCCCAGACAAATAATCATTGGTTCATAACTTTTGGGCAATTTGGGGATTTTGAACACATTTTTTTCTTTATCAAAAGTATAAATATACTAATTAAAACTAAAGAACTTAATCCAACAGCAAAGATTTTTATTGTCTGACTCATGAGTCAGAACATTCCTTCGCTACCAAGGTCCACAGTTACTGCTGGCTGCTCCCGCATGACTTTGTTGTCAGGGAGTAAATATCTTGGCTCAGCTCAGCTGGTCACCACAGGGACCTTCAGCCTCAGCTGCTCATGGAAACATGGTCAGCAAAATGGTTATCAAGGTTTCAGTTAATCAAATGAAACACAAGCTAGCACTTTGTTTTCCTGCTCCAAAGTAATGTGCTACCAAATTCAGTAAATATCATGAGCTGTTGAAGGTGCATTCTGCAGCTGCTTGCCCTGGTATAATTTCTAGAATAAAATCTATAGGCAGCTCATGGATGGGACAGTTTTTGATACAGGACTCTGGAAGAAAGAAGATAAAATTGTCTAGAGATGGTTGCCTTATTTATATCCCATCAATAAAACTCATACATTTTAGTTTTTTTTGAAGATGGAGTTTTGAAGATGGAGTTCTTGCAAAAACACCGTAATGTGCTCACTGACAGTCAGTCCATGACGGCATGGTATGTGGTGTGCCCTGAAAACCCATGTATTGCAATTGCAAACCCCAATATGATGATGTTATGAAGTGGGATCTGGGGAAGAGTGACAAACCTGGGATTTATACTTTTGACTAGATGTCATCAGATACCTAACTTATACTAAAATATGATTTTAAAAACAGTTAACACTTGCACAGGATATTGAACATTGTTGGCAAAATTGTGTGGCAAATAGTTTCAAAATACAGGCCGGAGCAATAGTCCAGAGGGTATGGCATTTGCCTTGCACTCAACCAGCCCGGGTTCGATCTTCGGCATCCCATATAGTCCCCTGAGCACCGCCAGGAGTAATTCCTGAGTGCAGAGCCAGGAGTAACTCTGAGCATCGACGGGTGTGAACCAAAAAGGGAGAAAAAAAAGTAGCAAATATTTCAACAAAGCTGGAACTATTTTTGCATAGAAAATCATAGATAGATTTATTTATAAACTTGGAATGATACATCAATCACATTTGTCCATTGATTATTTTTCTTAGCCTGTGTTCAAACTCACCTTTGGTGAGTCAAGCAGCTCAGAATCTTACACTACATAAACTAGGAATTAGAATAACAGATGCCATGTTACACATCCTATAATCAGGAGGAGAAACAATATTAAAATACTACATATAAATTTATTGGATTTTTTAATGTAATGCTGATCTTTGAAATTGAGTTAAAATATGAAATTTTGAGCAATTATTTAAGAACTGAAGAGGTCTGTAATTTATTACACAGATTTTAAAGTAAAACTAAAAAATATCCCGAGTTGAATCAAAGCTAAAGTGATGAGAAACCAAACAGTAGTCTCCATGTAATTTGAAGAACTTTTTTTTTTCTGGTGCCCAGTAAACATCGGCCTGGTGCCTTATACTACGACAAGTTCTGGAATGAAGAAATGAGATATAACCTATATCCATTAAAAGCACTAAAGGAGGCATAATCATGCATGACAGTGAGAGAGATTCAAAATAGATATAAAGTATTTCTTCCCTATGGGAACTGTCAAAAGGTGGGTAAGAGAAGAAAAACAGACAACCTGAATTTTATTTTATTTTATTTTATTTTTTTTTCTTTTTCAGTTTTTTTTTTTAATTTTTTATTATACCACAGTGAAACATACAATTACAAAGGTGATCATAATTGGTTCTTGGTAATACAGTATACCAGCACCCATCCCTCCACCAGTGCCCCATTTCCACCACCAATGTACCCCACCCCCTCCTGCCCACCCCCATGCTGCCTTAATAGCAGGTACCCCAGTTTCCTCTCTTTCTCTCTCTGTCTCTCTCTCTGTCTCTGCATCTCTCTGCCTCTTATTTTACACATTGTGGCTAGCCCTGCAGGTATTTAGAGTTTATCAATTAAGTCTCTTTGTGTATATTCAATGGTGAGTCTTAATCTGCCATTACCATTTCCCACATTTAGTAAAACACTGGTATCTATTTATGTCGTATTAATGAATGCAGTCATTCTATATCTGTCCTTTTCCTTCTGACTAATTTCACTCAGCATGATAGTCTCCATGTCCCTCCATTTGCAGGTAAATTTCATAATGTCATCTTTTCTGACAGCCGCATAGTATTCCATAGTGTAGATGAACCACAGTTTCTTTAGCCAGTCCTCTGTTCTCGGGCATTTAGGTTGTTTCCAGATTCTAGCTATAGTGAATAGCGCAGAGATGAATAAAGAAGTACAGATAGTGTTTCTGCTATGTGTTTTTCGGTCTCTCGGGTATATTCCCAGGAGTGCTATTGCTGGATCAAATGGGAGCTCAATATCTAGTTTTCGGAGGAATGCCCATATTGTTTTCCAAAAGGGCTGGACCAGTCGGCACTCCCACCAACAGTGGATCAGAGTCCCTTTTTCCCCACATCCACGCCAGCACTGGTTGTTCTTGCTGTTTTGTATGTGTGCCAGTCTCTGTGGTGTGAGATGGTACCTCATTGTTGTTTTGATTTGCATCTCCCTGATGATTAAAGATGAAGAACACTTTTTCATATGCCTTTTGGCCATTCGAATTTCTTCTTTTTTGGAAGCTTCTGTTCATTTCTTCTCCCCATTTTTTGATGGGGTTGGTTTTTTTTCTTGTGGAGTGCTACCAGTGCCTGATATATCCTGGATATTAACCCCTTGTCAGATGGGTATTGGGTGAATATCCTTTCCCACTCTGTGGATTGTCTTTGTATCTTGGTCACCGTTTCTTTTGAGGTGCAGAAGCTTTTTAGTTTTATATAATCCCATTTGTTTATCTTTGCTTCCATTTGCTTGGTCAGTGGTGTGACAACCTGAATTTTAATTTTAAGTTTGGGTCTTCTAGTTATATGGATGTTTAAGTGTCTTCTAACTTTTACAATTTGGATGATGAGCAAGTTTTACATTATGAAATAACCACTATGTAATAACCACTACATAATGGAAATAGGAACCCTGAGAGAGAACCATATCCCTACAGCAAGGAGGTTAATCTAAAAAGAAAGGTAAACAAGATAGAAAAAAACTATCAGTCTCAAAATAGTCACTCATTTAGAGAAGTACCCTATTATTGAGTTTTAGCACTTATCATTTATTATATATTTAATTATTGTTCAATTAAATAATAGTTTCACTGTTGAGAGAACATATTATGTTTCTGTTCAGGGCCACATCCAGTCATGCTCAGGACTTTCTCTTGGATTTGCCCTCTAGGATCATTCCTGGTGATCTCAGAGACCAGATGGGGTGCGGGGATTAAAACCACTTTGATCATGTACAAGGAAAACAGTCAACCTGCTATACTATTACTCTGTCCATGAAAGAGCACATGGAACTATACTTCCTTTTCTCTGTGGCTTAAACAATAATGAAGATTCCTTTAACTGAACATGTCCATAAATCTCATAAAACATGATTGAAAAGTAATTACTGATTTAACTCAGAATCTTTTTTTTGCTTGACCCATATCACAAGCTTAATTCTTTTCTAGTAAAGTATCCAACAAGTAAGACTAAATACGTTTAAATGGATAATGTAACAAAGCTTTGAATTTGATAAAGTGCAAAAAAATTCAAAATTGAGATGCAGAATTTTCTGAAGATGAAAATCAAAGCAACTTTTGCTTCAGTTTCTGATTTTGTTAAAAAGGGACTTTTTAGTGAAACCAAAATAGTTTTAGACAAACTCTGCATTTTGGGATTATAGTAGCTTCAACAAATCAAAATTATACTTTCATCTGAATATCTTTAGAATGTTGTAAGTTATAGATGATCAAGATAAATAACAGTTACTTGACTTTAAAATTTAGAACAAGAGGCCGAGTGATAGTAGAACAGTGAGGGCATTTGCCTTGCAAGTGGCTGGCCTGGCTTTGATTCCTGGCACTACATATAATCCTCCAAGCCTGTCTGAAGTGATTCTGAGCACAGTCAGGAGTGGAACAAAAAAAATTTAAAACTAAAATAAATTTTAATTTATTATTTAAAAACTTTAAAACTGTTAAACTTATTCCCCCACCACTTTAGTTTCATAAATATGTGATACATACATACCTGTCTCAAGTAAAATGTCTAATCTTGGAGAATTTCACAGAATTCTGAAAAAGTGAACACTGACTTTTTTTTAAAAGATTAGATTTAAAGTTTTGTAAATTAAATTTCCTAGTAGAGAATTGCTTTTATAATTTTGGCAGAGATTCTACCATCCCCGAAAAAAAGTCACCATGAGAAAGGTTGATATGTTTTAATTTAAGCAGACGTATTCTAGAAATTTAAAAAAAAAAAAAGCTTGAAAGGGAGCTTACGGAGATTTACTGATTTTGAAAGAAATCGGCCCTGGGGTGACCAGCCATAACAAGCAGAGCCTCAAACGCGGCTAGAGAAGATGGAACTCAGCTCTCCCCAGGCTCAGCTGACCATGGGACTCCCAGGAGGAGAGATGGGTTTTGAGAGTGGGTCCATCACCTCTGGGGGGTCCCAGAAGCAGCTGGATGAGACTCGCCCACCACACTAGCCGCCACCTTCGCTGTCCGGATGCTGCAACATAATCAGCCCACCCAGGAGGGATGCTACCTCAAGACCAGATTAACAGAGAAAAACGAGTTCGAGCCCAGGTAGGCAGCTCCCAGAAGTGGGAATCACAGGGAATTCATCAGATGGAGTCAGGGCCGGCCCTCCCCCCCTCCATTTTGTCTGAGCCTGGTGGACCCGCCCAGGAGCTGCCTTGGGGCGACCAGTCATAACAAGCAGAGCCTCAAACGCAGCTGGGGAAGCTGGAACTCGGCTCTCCCCAGGCTCAGCTGACCATGGGGCCCCCAGGAGGACAGATGGGTTTTGGGAGTGGGCCCATCACCTCTGGGGGTACCAGAAGCAGCCGGATGAGACTCGCCCACCACACTAGCCGCCATCTTCACTGTCCAGACGCTGACCATGAGGCCCCTAAGTTGCACAGCTGCTTGGCCACGCGTCCATCAAACTAGTGGAAACAGTTATGTCCTTTAATGTACTGCATTCTACGATGTGCAGGAAAGTTAGGCGGGATGGAGAGATAGAGAGGAGAGAAAAGACACACAGAACCCACCAAGTAGTTGAGGTGTAGGAGGCGGGGAGGGAGGTGGGGACATTGGTGATGGGAGATGGGTTCGGGTGGAGGGATGGGTGTTGGAACACTGTAGAACCATAACTCTACATGAGCATCTTGCAATTGTATGTCTAAAAGTGGTGTAATAAAATTTGAGAAAAAAGAAAGAAATCATTAAATGTATTTCCCTTTTTATAATATCTTAAAACACAAAAAGTGTTCTAGTCATTGAAACTAAGAATATTCACAGTCTAAAGAATATTAGATGATTCAAATATTCTCAGTCTACAGCAAGAACACGGGGATTTGCAAATGCAAAGAAGTCAACCGAATTCATGATTGGATTGTGAACTATCGACACTGTAATTTTAAAAGTTGATTTTTCAATTGTAAGATCCAGTAACTTGCACTTTAGGAATTAGAATGAAATGATCATGCGTTTGGAACATGCTCATGTATGCATTTAGTGAAAGTGGGTGCATAAAATGATTTTTAAATTTATAGCTATGTGGAAGGAAGTGGGCACAGGGAGAGCAAGGAACCGCTCTGCCCCATGTCTGGGAGTCTCTGGACCAGCATACCTGGGCCGGATTGAGGAAGAAACTGCTCCAGGGTGGGTGTCGATGATCCGGGCTGTGATGGGCTGGTCGGCTGGGTGGAGTTCTGATGAGAGGGAAGTCCAATGTGGAAAATGGCGGCGCCCATGGAGTGGGTGGGGGTCGTCTGGCTTGTTGTGAGGTTCTGCCGGGGTGGTGGGCCAAGGCTGGAACCCACCATGCCTCGGACTGCCTCATGAACGGCTGGGCACAGGGAGAGCAAGGAACCGCTCTGCCCCATGTCTGGGAGTCTCTGGACCAGCATACCTGGGCCGGATTGAGGAAGAAACTGCTCCAGGGTGGGTGTCGATGATCCGGGCTGTGTTGGGCTGGTCGGCTGGGTGGAGTTCTGATGAGAGGGAAGTCCAATGTGGAAAATGGCGGCACCCATGGAGTGGGTGGGGGGGTCGTCTGGCTTGTTGTGAGGTTCTGCCGGGGTGGTGGGCCAAGGCTGGAACCCACCATGCCTCGGACTGCCTCATGAACGGCTGGGCACAGGGAGAGCAAGGAACCGCTCTGCCCCATGTCTGGGAGTCTCATGAGGCAGTCGGAGGCATGGTGGGTTCCAGCCTTGGCCCACCCCCGCAACCTCACAACAAGCCAGACGACCCCCCCCACTCCATGGGTGCCGCCATTTTCCACATTGACCTCCCCTCATCAGAACTCCACCCAGCCGACCAGCCCAACTTCGGCTGCCACTTGCGCCACGCGGTTCATCAATAAAGGCTTTATTTGGAGGTGTTTATAGAGTATGCCTCCTGCACGGCAAGCCTAGCAAGCTGCTCGTGTTGTATTTGATATGCCAAATGCCAGTAACAATTATATTAGATCATTCTCATGACCTAATATAATGGTTTGAGGCTCTTTATGTTCCTGTACCAAGCCGATGCCCTTGGCTCTACAGCATGTGACTGGACATATTGAGATATTACTGGTGCCCGCTCTAGCAAATAGATGATTAACGGGAAGATCGTGTGATCGTGTGGAAGGAAGTGAGTGTTGTTGAGTGGTGTTGTTGTATGAAGTGGTGTTGTTGAGTAAAGTTTCCTAAGAGATTCCTCACTCCACCAACAGATTCATTTCTGCAAAATAATAAGTGATACTAAATTTTGGCCTGCTGAGATCAAGATCATAAAGGAAAGAACATTCTGGAGCAGTATGTCCTTGCTTTCTTCCTGAGGCCCTTTAGTTTATAGCAATGCACAACAACTTCAAAAGAACTAGCAAAATAAATGGAATGGAAAGCATAAATAATACTGGAACCGAATGACATAAGACAGAGAAGAGGAGTCACAACGTCCTCCGCATCTAATCTACCTCCCAACTGATCTAACCTAGAAAGAAATTATAAAGAAAAGAAACTTAGGTTCTGAATCCAAGATAGGAGTTGGGAATCTTAGGTAGATACTTGTGAATTTAGAAGGTATGGACATGAATGATGTGCTCTTCTTTTTCTTTTTAACTGAAAGAAATTCAGAGAGGCCCGAGAAATAGTTTTTTTATTGTTTCTGTTTTTTATTTAGTGTTTTTGGATCAACGCCAGTGGTGCTCAGAACTTGCTCCTGGCTCTGTGCTCAGGCATCGCTCCTCGTGGGGCTCAGGGGAATATATGGAATGCTGGAGTTCAAACCTGGCTCAACCGCATGCAAGGCAAATGTCCTACCCATTACACTATTGCTGTGCCCCTAAGACCAGAGAAATGGTAAGTGTGGTAAGGGACTTGCATACAGTTGCCCGGCTTGATCCCTGGGACTGCAAAAGTTTTTGTGAGCCAGTCAGGAGCAAACCTTGAGCACATACTCAGGAGCAAGCCCTAAGCAACTCTGCTGTGGCCCCCAACCCCTACCCTCCAATTTACCAAGAGATTGGTAAATATTGTTTCATATTTAAAAAATATTGAGGGGCTGGAGCGACAGCACAGCAGAGTGGGCATTTGCCTTACATGCGGCCGACCTAGGTTGAATCCCCAGCAATCCTATATGGTGCTCTGAGCACCACAAGGTGTAATTCCTGAGCACAGAGTCAGGAATAACCCCTGAGTATCATCACATGTGACCCAAAAAGCAAAAATCTCCAAAAAATTGAAATTTTAATAATCATGTGATAGCATATTTTCTTTTAAAATGCCTACAATATGCACATCCCCCTTTTAAAATTTTATTTGAAGTACCAGGACTTTGACATCAATTAGAATGGGAAGAAATGGGAGTGAAGATAGATGTCAGCAACTACACCACCTCTGCTTCACTGATGACATTGTTCTAATAACACCAAACATTAGCCAAGCAGCACAAATGCTGGCTGACTTTGACCATGAATGAGGAAAGATAGGTCTACAGCTGAATCTAAAGAAAACTATGTTTTTGAAGAATGAACTAGTTCCAGAGGCCCCATTCACTCTCAATGGAACAAACATCTCTGAATGCAGCCGTTATGTGCCCCTAGTTCGAGATCTCACATGATGAACGACCTAAAACTTGAGCTGTGCAGAAGGAAGAGAGCTATGTGGAACGCCTTCAAAAGCATTGAAGAAATAGCTAAAAAGGACAAAAGAAACTCCAGCTTTGAGCACATCTCTTGGACTCCACTGTTCTCCCTGCATTAACATATGCCTCAGAGACCTGGGCCCTGTGAAAGCAGGATGAGAATGCTATTCGGGTCTTCCAAAGAGGAATAGAAAGAGCGATGCTTGGAATATCATGCCTCACTCAAGTGAGAGAAGGAATCGGAGTTCTGAACTCCATCGATGATCGAGAGTCAGGGATGCTGTCTCATTTGCCAAGTCGTCGAAAATCATATGGACTGCACATGTAATGTGATTTGGAGATGACCACTAGACTAGAGCCGTTACCGACTGGATCCCATGGGACATCAAAATATCACGTGGCCGCCTACCTAAAGATGGTCAGACTTCTTTGTTAAGACCCTGAATTAACGGTTTGAGGCTCTTCATATTCCTGGAGCAAGCAGATGCCATTGGGCTACACTGGTCCATGATAGGGACAAATGGAAATGTTACTGGCACCTGCTTGAGCAAATGGACGAATAACGGGATGTCAAGTGATCAAGTGACCAGGACTTACAGTAAAGTTAGTGATAGGGCTTCATGATTACAATGTTCCAACACCACACCCCATCAGAATGTCTGCTTCTCCCCAACACTCTCTTAAGGTCCCTTGAAACCCTCCCATGTCCCTCTTCCTACTTGGTAAATCCACTTCTGTAAACCAGGTCTTAGGTTCTGTTGCCTTTGATCATTTGTTATTCCCATACTATATTTTTTCATATCCGATTATGAGAGAGATCATGCTGTTGCTGTCTCTCCTGACTGACTTCACTCAGCATGAAACCCTCCAATTATGTTCCATTCACATCATGGCAAATTGCACGATTTCACTTTTTTTTCTCTTAGAGTGAAATATCAATCCACTGTGTAAGTACCATTGTTTCTTTCTCCAGTCTTTTGCTCTTGGGAACTTGGGTTGTTTGCAGAACTTGGTTATTGTGGCTGGTTCTCCAAGGAACATAGGAGCACATACGTCTTTTGGAAGTAGTGTTTTTGGGCCTTTGGAATAAAGAAATAAATGATTTGATAGTTCCATGAACTACTGGATCCTGTGGAAGTTGAATTTTTAGTTGTTTTGCTTGCTTGTGTTGTTTATTTGGGCATACCTCGCTTTGTTCAAGATTTACTCCTGGTTCTTTACTCATGAATCATTCATGGGGTCAGGGGTGGGAAATCTTATGGGGGAATGTGGGTCGAACCTGGGTTGGCCATGTTAATACAGCAAGCACTGCTGTACTATCTCTCTGGTTCCTGATACTTCTCAGTTTCTTTTTTTCTTTCTTTCTTTTTTTTTGAGAAGAGTCAATATTGTTTTCCAAAGAAGATGAACTAGTTCACCTTCCCACCAGCAATGGGTGATGGTATCTTTTCCCTTACATCCACGCCCAGCATTTAAAAAAAAATTTTTATATGTACACATTTTTAAAATATTTTATAAACATCTTAGATTAAATTAGTGTTCTGAGGTCTCTGGTGACAGAAAAATCTCCTTGGAGAAAACATCCTTGTGTTCTCTTCTTTTCTTTTTCTTTCAGAGTCACACCCAACTATGCTCAAAGGTTACTCCTGACTCTGCACTCTTGCCGATTCTTGGGGCACCATATGGGATTCCAGGGATCAAACCAGGGTTGGCCATGTGCAAGACAAATGCCCTATCTGCTGTACTATTGCTCTGGCCCCACAAAAATAACTTTTTGAGGACCTTATAATCCATTGAAAACTTATGAAATATTGTTTTCTTCCGGGCACCACAGCCACACCTGCATCACCTCGAGGGGCAGTATGAGTATAGTATCAGGAAATAACTTTGATGAATAGACAAAATAAAAAAGTTAAGCCCTGGCCAGGGAGATAGTATTCTGCATGCATCCAACCTTGGTTCCATTCCAGCACTACAGGATTCCCTGAATACCCTGGGTATATAGCCATAGCAGTATTCCCTGAATACTTTGGGTATATAGCCATAGCAGTCTCCCTAACAACACAAGGCATGTCCCGGAGGGACCCAGGCAGGGTAGGAATGGCTCTGGTCTTCCTCAGCACTACAAGGCCAGAGCAGCACCACATTCTTTGGTCCAAGCACTGAACTTCCGGTCAGGTTAGTAAACAATCACTGGAAATGACCCCAAAGTCCACTGAGGACCATTTCAGAGGCCTCCAGAACAGATACATAAAATAAAAGACTATAATAATAGTTTTTAAATAATATAACAGGTGTGACTGCAGTGCCCAGCTGCATCGGCAGGTGGCAAGGAGTTAGGCTTGCCTATATCCCCAGGGCTCTGCCCGTGGACCCTGGGTGGTTGATGGTCTGACATAGAAAAAGACTGGGCCCCGTGGTATGAACCCGGAGCCACAACAGAGCCTGGAAACCTACCCATGGTGTATTTGATATGCCAAAAAACAGTAACTATAATGAACCTCATTCTCAACAAATGGAGATATTACTGGAGCCCGCTCGAGCAAATCGATGAACAACAGGAAGACAAGTGATACAAGTGATACTTATAAAATATAAAGTACATATTTTGATAGTTCCATGAACTACTATGTAGTTTTACTATAATTCTTTTATTTTTATAAAATCTATATAATACTGTTTTCACAGCAACAACTAGAAACATTGCTTAATAACAGCATTTTGTTACGTTTGGGAAGGAAACTTGGGAGGAAGAATCCAGTGTAGAACTAGTGCATGTGCTATTGTGCTTCTATTCATTTATTTCTTTTGAAGTTTATTTTCCTTTGAACTTGAACTGACTGGTTTGCAGGTGGTTGGCTTGTTCCATTTCCTACATTTAGTTGACTATGAAGAAAGAGTTGACTTTTAAAAATAAAACTTTGGTTCACAATTAGGATAAATTGAGAATCTCTAGCTAAATCTCTGTAGCACTTTATTGGTTACAGAGCCTTATATACAAAAAGAGAGAAAATTTGAGAATAGTAGGACTGTAGCAAATATTTTTGTTGTTGTGTAACACAAATTTTGGTTTAGATTTAAAGAATTTGTGAAAACCAAAAAAGATTTTTATGTTTTCTATATTCAGATTTTCCTAAAGTTAACATTATATTAATTCATATGGCATAGTTCAGTAAGTTTTATGTTTTGTTTTTAATAAAGACCCAAACTTTATTGAGATTTCATGCTTTTAGATTATTTGTTTTAACAATTAATATAGTTGCATTTTAGAATAGATACTTTATATGCATGAAAAATCAATTTATTAAATAAATCTATACTGGTACAAATGAAATCTTGGAATTAGCTCAGAAGACATAGGGAGAGAGGAACTGATTAAAAATCTTTTCTAACTCTAGGGAAATTTGAGCTGGAAGGATTTAATTGGATCGTAACTCATAATTGCTGAAAACAAGCACTGAGGAGAATTAAGGTTTCTGCTGACTATTGTGGATTGTCACAAACATCAGAGAGCTCACTTATTTCATTCTGACCCCAGCAGGCATTAAATTCTTTCTCTCTTTTTAAAAGGGCATATTTCTATTTATCTAGAAATGTGATTATTCCAAAGGCATAATCATTTCTAAGAGTCCATCAGAGATGGCTACAGTTGGTTGTTCTTACTTTGGAAGAGAAAATTAATGCTGAGCACAAAATGTGAGCAATACTGTGTCCAGTACAGACTAATCAACATGTTTTCACGAAGTAGTTGGCATAGGCCAGTCACCGGGCTAACGTACTTTTGTACATCATCTTATTTAATACTCACAACCACTCTTAGAAATTGTTTTTGGAGAAACTTTCCCAGCTCTTCTGGGGGCTGAGGGCTCTACCTGCTCATGCTCAGAGGTCAGGCATTATTGAGGATCAAGCCCAGACACGCTAAGTATATGGTCTAGCTCTGAGCTACTGCCCAAACCTGGAAATGACTCTATTGTCATTTGACAAAAGCAGAAACTAAGACTTAGAAGATTAAATAACCTTCCGGCTTTTAGTAAATGTTGGAAGTTAGAATTCTAATCTATGCCCAGGGTTTTAATTCTGTTCCTATCAATTCCTGTTCTTAGCTTTGGGGCTATAGTCAGATTCATAAATATTCCAGGAATAAGTGAATGAATGAATATAAATGAATAAAACACATCCAGGTGCTGAATCCTCCTGTGTGGCATCTCTTGTATGGGTAGAGTTTAGGAACTATTTAGTTTAGCCTCATCTTTACTTGAAATTTTTCACAATAGACTTCCTGAAGAAAAACAGCATATTTCCTGGCAGTTTTGAGATTTGCATAGGAATCTGAGGAATTGTTTAAGAGACAAAAGAGAAAATGCTTTTGCATATAAAAGACAACTTGAAAAAGTCATGATAAAAATAAGGAATAGTATGAAAGGGGAAAATAAACATTCTTTTGGTTGAATTGAAAATATAGCAGGGAAACAGAAGGAGATTGAACACCTATTGTCTGGGTAAGCTTTTTGAATAGCCTCATTCAAGAAGTAATAGGAAATCATCTAAACTCAGAGAGGGCTGAGTAGTTTTTATAGAATGTATTTTCATTATTTGTCCTACAGCCTTTTCTATTCATCAGGATATAGAAAGAGTCCAATATAGAAAGGGACGGGAAATTTTTCTGGAAGTTTCCATTAATTAGACCAGGAGAAATGATCGGCCTTTGACACAGTGTGGGAGGAAGCTTTTAAGGCACTATTACAGGGACTGAACACATCCTCCTCATTAGAAAGCCACTTTGAAAATGAAAAGAAAAAATAATATTCTTTCTCTTCCTGATTATCTAAATAGAAGAGTTCCCTTTCTCTTTTATTTCCTTCCCTTGTAAATGAGATCTAGTATTTTTTTATTTTAATTTTTTATTATACCACTATCACGATCACGATCTTCCCGTTGATCATCTATTTGCTAGAGCGGGCACCAGTAATATCTCCATATGTCCTGTCTCATGCTAGTAGAACCTAAAGGCATCCACTTGCTCCAGGAACATAAAGAGCCTCAAACCATTATATTAGGGCAGGGGAATGACCTAATATAAATGTTACTGATATTTGGCATATAAAATACGACACGAGCAGCTTGCCAGGCTTGCTGTGTGGGTGGCTTACTCTTGTAGTCACCTCTGAATAAAGCATTTATTGATGAACCGGCGCAGCCGCTAAGCGGCCATGCAAGCCGGGCTGTGATAGGCTGGTCTGCTGGGTGGAGTTGTGACGCAGTAGGAAGTCCGATGTGGAAGATGGCTGCCCCCATGGAGTTGGGGGGTCATCAGGCTTGTTGTGAGGCTCTGCTGGGGTGGCAGGCCAAGGCTAGAACCAGCCATGCCTCCCAGGCGCCTCATGAGCGGCTGGGCACAGGGAGAGCAAGGAGCAGCTCTGCCCCATGTCTGAGAGTCTCTGGTTCAGCATACCTGGGCTGGATTGAAAATAAACTGCTGCAGGGTGGGTGTGGATGATCCAGGCTGTGATAGTGTGGTCTGCTGGATGGAGTTGCTGGTACCTTGTATGGTTCCCTGAGCACCCTCAGGAGTGGTCCCTGAACACAGATCCAGGAGTAAGCTCTGAGCAATCCCAGGTGTTTATTATACCATCTTGAGATATACAATACAAAAATGTTCGTGATTGGGTTTCAGTTATACAGTGTTCCAGCACCTGTCCCTATACCAGTACCCTTTTCCCACCAGCAATGTCCAAGTTCCTCCGCCTCCTCCAGTCTGCCTCTATAGTAGGCACTTTTCCTTTTCTTCTCTCTTCCTCTTTTTCCAAATAAGTAAAATATCTAAGAAATTTTCAACATGAACATTGTTAATTCTTATTTATTTGTGCTAGAAAACACAGGAAGTCTGAAATTATGCTTTTAAAATTTCAGATGAAATGAAATGTTTTATAGTTCACAAAAGCAGATAATTCTAAATTTGTTTTGCAAGAGTTAAAAGTGAAGTCAGTTTATATTCTAGAAAACACAAAACAGGCGATGAAGAAATAACCTGAGAAAGATTTCAGAATTTTGTGGGGTTTTAGGGGAAAACCAGACAGAGGCAAAACTTCCCCTGGAAAATAAATCTAAGTATGAAGTATATAATTATCTTATACATGTAAAATAATCTCTAAAAATACTCAGAGACTAGGGCCAGAATGATAGCACATCATTCGGGCCTTGTACGCAGTTATGTCTGGTTGGATTCCTGGTACCTCGTATGGTTCCCTGAGGACCCTTAGGAGTGGTCCCAGAACACAGATCCAGGAGTAAGCTCTGAGCAATCCCAGGTGTTCTTCCTCCCCCCACCATCCTTCCTACCCCTCCCCCAAATAACACCCAACTCTTAACTCGTGAATGGTTACTTTCAAAATGCAAAGTTTACTACATAACTGACTTTAGGAAAAATATTGAATTCCAAAGATATAAGACAAAGGTTAAATTTTGAATACTGGGGGTGTATTTGTGAAGTCACAGTAACCAGTATGGAGGTAGCAATGACTAAAATAATTCATAAAAGAAAATTAGGTGAAACATGTAGGCAGTCTGACCCTACCATTTAGACATTCAGACTAAATATTTGTTGACAGTTACCCATGGAAGAATTTTATTTTATTTTCCCCCCCCCAAATTTTATTACACCATTTTAGACATACAATTGAAAGATGCTCATGTAGAGTTTTGTTTCTACTGTGTTCCAACACCCATCCCTCCACCCAAACCCATCTCCCATCACCAATGGCCCCACCTCCCTCCCCCTCCCACACCTCAATTACTTGGCAGGTTCTGTATGTATTCTCTCTCCTCTCTATCTCTCCCTCCCGCCAAACTTTCCTGCACATCGTGGAATGCAGTGCATTAAAGGACATTACTGTTTCCACTATTTTAATGGGCTCGAACTGGTTTGCTCTGTTAATCTGGTCATGAGGTAGTATCCCAGAGTCCGGACAGCGAAGGTGGTGGCTAGGGTGGTGGGCGAGTCTCATCCGGCTGCTTCCGGGACCTCCCCCAGCGGTGATGGGAGCCCCATGGTTAGCTGGGCCTAGGGCAAGCCGAGTTCCAGCTTCCCCAGCTGCTTGTGAGGCTCTTCATGCTATGGCTGGTGGCCCCAGGGCAGCTCCTGGGCGGGCCACTAGGCTCGACAAAATGGAGAGGGGAAACCATGGAAGAATTTTAAACGACAACTTTTATAACTTTTGAAACCATGAGAATAAATATGCATTAGTTAGGAAAATATAAAGCCAATAAAATCATTATGTTAATGTGAAAGTGAATTTTCACATGCTAGTGGGTTCTTGAGTGAAAGATTTGCATACAAAACTTGGAAGATTGAAAGTTTAATATATACAGAAATGGCAGATGGTTCCAGATGCCCAGGTTTCATTTATACCCTTGAACAATGTCACCAGTCCTGTCCCTGACACTGCCCGGTCCCATGACTGCTTCCCTGTCCTGTGAAACGCAGTTTACTTACCTTCATGATCAACGGCCAGGTTCTATCCGGGTGAGCTTTCCCAGTCTCGAGCATGGCCACATGTGCATGGGTGCATGTTCTGTGCCTGTTGCTGCCCCCCAACTCTATTCCAGCAGTTCCTGTCATTCTAACCCAGCTTTCCTTAGTCACTGACCATGGCCCTATGCATGTGGGTGAAACTCCCATGCTCAGTACCTTGTTCCTACTGGGCATCTAAGCCCTGCCTTTACCAGAGTTATCCTGGGTGTCTAAAGCCTCTCTGTACCTGGCCCTGTCTGGTCCTGCATGGCTTACATGTACTGGGCCCTGTGTCTGGGCATGCTGTCCTACCTGATCCAGGGAGTAAGTCCAGTGTGTGTGTGTGGGGGGGAGGGGGGCTGGAGGCTTCCTCTTATCTGTTGCCAAATCCCACCCCATTCATCTCATTCTACATTCTGATTGGCTGCCTGTTCCATGGGTAGGATTTAAAGTGACCTGACGCTCTTCACCTTAGTTCCTGCAATATCAATAATAATGAGCTCTATGCTTAATAATATGTCAGTAGTTTAGAGTGACTTATCTGAGCTAGGTAAATATTGAACTACTATTTAAGGAACTGATTTGAACACCATAAAGTACAACTTAGCTTTTTATTAAGACTCAGGTGTTTTTACCCTGAAGAGTTGAAAGTTGTATTTAAAAATCAAATGGAAGTATTATATGAATAATATTCTCAAACTTCTCATGAGAGTCCCTTTCTCACTCAAACTACTCAAGTTCATCTTTTAGTTTGCTCTGCACCACAGTTTCTGGCATTAGCAGTGGGAATACCTACAGAGGTGAGTGTTCAATCACATACCACAAGTTCAAATTCCTCTTTAATATTTCTCTTTCTCGGGATGCCACTCTTTATGGAAGTTACCATATGTCTTTTCTCACTCTTCCAGAAATTCTTTCAAATTTAAAATTCTTTCCAGAAATTCTTTCAGTGTTTGGCAAAATGCTTGCCACCCTAATTCCTGCTTCCTTATATGATGTTTTGAATGTGGTTGCACCCTGTTTTCCTACTTTCCTATAAAATATTTCAAATGTGGTTGCATACTACAGTCAACTAGACAAAATTGAGCAAATCCAAATCCACAGCCATCTTTATCCCTCTAGGCATGGCATTGAAAAAGCTCTGTTAAAGTCAACACATAATCACATATATTATTATTTTTATTATTATTATTATTATATTTTATTTTATTTTTTTGGGTCATACCCAGCAATGCTCAGGGTTCACTTCTGGCTCTATACTCAGAAATTACTGCCGGCAGTGCTCGGGGGACCATATGGGATGCCAGGGATTGACATAGATTGGCTGCAAGCAAGGCAAATGCTCTACCCACTGTACTATCGCTCCAGTTCCTTTCTAATCAAATTATTGAAGCATTTGCAATTTCATGCCTCTTCCCTTTCACCCAAAACTTCGAAGGATGTGCTAGGGTTAAGAAAGCAAAATTAATGATAGAGAATTGCAATTTGGAGGCTGGAACAACCCTCTCTGGGTGAAGCCACTTTGACTTATTAATTTGACTTAGATTTGGTTAAAACAAAACCATACAAATACCTTTTTACTCATAAGCATCCCAGATTCCTGACTGTACAATACTGGTCAGTGGATACTGTGCATTGGAGATTTGTTTGACCTTCAATCACTGTTCCCATCATTAGCAAACAAAAAATGCACTCCTGATGATGTTCCCCTTCATATTCTATGCATATGCTATGTGGCAATATGCATCTACTTCATGTTCCTCACCTTTGCATGCTCACCATTTGCCCTCATCAATATGCATGAGATCTCCTGAAAAACTACGAACTGTGTATAGATTATTAAGTCATTCTAACTTTATTTGGGCATAAGCCACATCCCCAGTTTTCTCATTGGAAGTTATTCTCTATCCGATGCAGACCAACTTACTTCTCCTTCTCCAATTTATGTTGTTTCCTCACCACCTTTTCTGCTTAGTTGTTCCTGCGCTTTGGGAACAATGCGTTTATAATCACAAATTAATCTACACGATTCATGCAGCATGTATGACAATGACAATAATTTATATAATAACGATCACGATCTTCCCGTTGATCATCTATTTGCTAGAGCGGGCACCAGTAATATCTCCATATGTCCTGTCTCATGCCAGTAGAGCCAGTTTATATAATAAACTAGCCCCAATTAAGATTTTATTTAAATGCAAAGGAAATGCAAAGGATTCTCTTTTCTTTTCACAGTATACTTGCTTTTTTTTTTCAGATTTTCCCTTAAACTCTTCTTTTTTTTTAAATTTTTTATTTTTACAATTACAAAGATATAC
Organism: Cryptotis parvus; assembly: GCA_021461705.1. Lineage (NCBI taxonomy): Eukaryota > Metazoa > Chordata > Mammalia > Eulipotyphla > Soricidae > Cryptotis > Cryptotis parvus. The sequence continues at coordinate 97,940 of JAJIBD010005409.1, forward strand.
AATTAAAAGTTCATATTTGGGTTTTGGTCATACAGTGTTCCAGCACCCATCCCGCCACCAGTGCCCATCTCCCACCACCAACGTCCCGGTTCCCTCTCCCCTCCCCCAGCCCTCCTCCATGGCAGGTTCTTTATTTCTTTCCATTTCTCTCTCTTTCTCTTTTCCTTCCCCTCCAGACTATGGATTACAGAACATACATTAAAGGGTTGTCATGTGTATCCTTTTGCCTCTATTTAATGCTCAGTTTTAGGTTGGCATTAGTACCCTCGACAATTGTTAGCACACTCACAGTATACTTGCTTTTTCTTTCCTAGTCACGGTCACTTCACTCTGTAGTTTGCCAGGCATGTATGTGCAGGAGGTCACCTGCCCGTCCATCTGCAACACTTTATTGGGGGACAGCGGTAATTTGGGCCACATCTGATAATGCTCTGTGGTCCTTCTGGCTCTTCACTCAGGAATTACAACTGGTGGTGCTCGAGGGACCATAAGGGATGCCCAGAATGGAACCTGGGTTGGCTCCATGCAAGACAACAGCCCTAGCTGCTGTACTATTGCTCCAGTCCCTGCAATACCTTTGTGTGGGGTGAAAAATACTAAGCCACCAGCTGACTCACTTGTAGAAGAGGCATTTTTAACTTTATCAAGGTGCTATGGAATTTTTTGCTTAAATATATACGTCAGAGTTCTAAGAACTAGTTTAACTAAGAAATGATGTTTGCACATTTAGCCTTTTTTTAATTATTTTTTTTCTGTGAGGGGTCCTCAACCAGCAGTGAGCTCACAGCCTCAGGTTTGCCCTGGACACTTGTTTAAGCTGCTGAAGCATGCTCGTCTTCCGGGCCTTTCTCGCTGGAAAGTCTAAATAGCAGCAATAGCAGAATCACTTCAGTGTGTGTAGGTGGTTCTGGGGTTTGAACTTGTGACCTCCCACTTGTGCAATGCTTTAAGCTAGTGAGCTCTCTCTGGACTTCCACCAGCTTTTCCAGAAGTCATTATTTGAAATAATGATGAGGTTAAGAAGTTTCAGCTAATAGGCAGCAGCTGTTGCTAGAGTCTCTGCTTTGGAGAAAGTGGTGGTTTCCAGAATTCAGTTGGGGTTAGACAATTATTCTTTTGGTTTCCTAATGGGGTCAGTTCATAGGAGTGTGTGTGTGTGTGTGTGTGTGTGTGTGTGTGTGTGTGTAGGATGACCATTCAAGTTCTTGAGCCTCATCTTTTCCCATTCCAGGAGTTCTCTTATATGTTTACTTTGAGTGGTAAACATTGGAAACAAAATAAATTAACATGAAATATATAAAGAACTTAACTGTGACTAGTGGGTGTGTTAGGATGGGAGGATTTTTTACTCCTATCTAGACAAATGAACTGGTGTATATAATATAGTTTAAGTTGCTCTACAGGCTTTCCGGCCTGGATATTTTGCTGTTGGTTTTTGTGAAGAGGTCTTCAGCTCCATGAGGAGGACAAAAACACATTATTCAGGGAGCACGGCATCTCCTGAGCCAGGCTGTCACCAAGTATCAGAATGTTTTCTTTTTACAAACTTGTATTAACTATTTAGTTTATTTGGGAATTGGGGGCCACGACTGCAATGTTCAGGACTTACTCCTGACTGACTGAGCTCATTCCTGGCAGGACTCAGGAAACTATACGGGGTGCCATGGATTGAACCCATGCAAGGCAAACACCCTACCCACTGTGTTATAGCTCTGGCTCCCAACATACTTGAAAAATCTCTGATCTGCAGGACCTTATAATGACATGATGATAAATAATGTTCATGATTTGTTTAATTGCTTCTTGACATGTTCACTGTGTTAGGATGTTAAGATTTCTAATCATCAAATATATTTTTTAAAATACAAAGAGATACAAGAAGATAAATGAAATTTTGCTCCAACCAGACGGTGCTCCAAGTTAAGGATGTCTAGCCTAAAGCATTTGGAAGCAACGGTACATCAGTTTTGCCACTTATGACCCTGGGACCTTTGGCCAGATAGATGGGAATTAAGGTAGTTGCTTATCATGCAGACAACCCAAGTCTGATCCCCAGCAACATACAGGGTTCCCAAAGTACCGCTGGGGAGTTACCATTGAGCACAGAGCAAGGTGTAAGCCCTGAGCATCCCAGGCCAGGCTCCCCACTGCCCCAAAGAGCATGAAGCCTCATGATTGTTAGCCTCAGTGTCAGTACATGTTTCTACATGTGAGGAAAATTCAGTGATTATCAATAGAAAAAAATTAACTAGAAACTAAAGCCACCTGCCCCTCAAGGTGTTGCAGGTGTGGCTGTGGTGCCCAGCTGTGTCAGCAGGTAACAGACAGGAGACAGGCTTGTCTACACCCAGGGCTCGGCCCTGTGGTCCTTGGATGGTTGATGGTCTGACATAGAAAAAGACTGGGCCCCCTGGGATGAACCCAATGCCACGGCAGAGCCTGACAAGCTACCCGTGGTGTATTCGATATGCCAAAAACTAACAATAATGGACCTCATTCTTAATGAATGGAGACGTTACTGGCACCTGCCCAAGCAAATCAATGAACAAGGGGAAGAAAAGTGACAAAAAGTACAAAGCTCTCAGACTGAGTTATTTCTCCATAAGTGAGGGGAAAGATCAAGAAGTAGAGGACAAAGGAGTCTTGAGGGTCTGAAGAGATAGTGCAGTGGATAAAGCACTTGCTTCACACGTGGCTGACCCTGGTTTGATTTTGGGCATCCTTTATAGGTCCCTGAGCACCGACAGGAGTATTTCCTGAGAGCAGTAATAAACCTTGAACATCAACAAGTGGGGACCCAAAAAATAAAGAGAGAGAAATAAAGAAAGACTGAGTCTTCAGTAGCTGTCAGTTTGAAGGAGGGTAGGAAGAAGAATAGGCATCGGGGAAAGTCCAGTTACATCAGAGGTTCCCAAACTTATTTGTCCTTTTGGCCCCTTTCAGAAAATAAAGTCACCCAATGCCCTTCTGGAAAGCACCTACTGTTACTTTAATGTTACTACTGTTACTGGATCATTCTAGCGTCTCCCTCAAGGGTGTGGTTGGGGCAGTTTTGCCCGCTTTAGAAAAATACTGAGCATGGAAAACAGCTCTAGTTTTCTACTTTCATTGTATTTTGCATATTTTGTTGGACTCCAATTGGACAGCCATTTCTCTCCTGTTTCCATTAGCATCAAGACTCTTAAGGGGCTTCTGAGTACAAAGTCTGGTGTTTAGAACAAGCCCAAGGAAGTGACCTGGCATTGAGTGGGGACAGGGGTCAGCAGCCCCAGGGCGCTCCTCTCTCAGCCTCTGAAAACTGATGCCCTAGAGGTCTTCCTGGAAGCTTAGACCCAAATAGCAAGGCGTGGGATTTAAATATATATATTTGTTTATTATATATATTATATATTATTATATTATATATACTATATATTATATAATATATATCAGAGGTTATATTATGTTATATGTTATATTACATATTATATATTATATATTTATTATATGCTATATAATATATTATATAATATATACATCAGAGGTTATGTTATATGTTATATGTATATTTAAAATATGAAAAATCATAATCCCTCTGTTCTTGAAGTAGAAAAACAACCCCTAATATGTCTAGAAGAAGCACACTCTTTTCATGGGTAAAATGGTGACTGAGTGTCACGTCCCTAGTGGACGCTAGACCTGGTACAGCGCAGCGCGACCAGAATGAAGCAGTGACTGCACGTCCATCATGCATGTAGCAACTTTATTTCCCACATTGAGGTCTTATATCTGATTTCAACAAAGAAGCGTATGGGGCATATTTAATCATTGTCAACTATAAAGCAACTACATTATTAACTACAAAACATCTAGCTACGTCATATCCTAGTCGCAAAATGCATTCCAGGGTTAACTCTTTTACCTGTACAATAACCTCAGGAAATTAACAGAGAGGCGCCAGATTTGGTGGTACCCAGACCTGAGGAGGCTCAAGGCGCTCCTCCTGCACTGTGAGTGCGCTTTCACAGTCACGTCGCAGGGATCAGGGCTCAGCTCACAATCTGTGGCTCTCCAGAAGGCGGCTGTCTTCCAACAACTGAGTACAGACTTGAACAAGACAAGTTTTGAAGTCACAGCTTTGGCTGTGCATGAAAGTAGCGCTTTCATTTACTCCTACTTTGCAACCCAGAAGTGGGAGATATTTAAGGCATCTTTTATTTTCCTTGGGCCATTTTAGACACTTGTGTTGGTTTATTTTAAATATTTATATTCCTCTGATTTGTATTTAAATATTCGTTGTTCTTGACTCTTTTCCTTAGTCCCTTACCAGTTGGTAGCAAAGTTTCTGCAGAGAAATTAAGGTGAACAAATGATTCTAGAATCATGTAGGAAGCTCACGGGCAATTATCTGTTATGACCCATCTTATCTTTTCCCTCCTATCTACTACCTTGCAAATATATCAGTTTGTCTGATGAATATGATATTTTAAGTATCTGTGAATGGAATTCTTATTTCTATTGTGAACAATAACCTTGATTAATCTCTTAATGGTTACTTGTATTCTCAGCTCTGGTTAATAAGCACTTTGCTCACTGTTGTAAAAGATAGCAAAGCAAGCAATTTCTGTTTTTAAGACTTCTTTCTGTAATGGAGAACACACAATTCTTGTAGGCAATAGTAACTTCTTATAATTTTCAAGACTGAAGAATTATTTTGCCAAGTTAATAAAGAAGTTCAAAGCTATCAACATGGAGTTTTTAAAAATGAACATTTCACATCCTTCCTATAAATGACCATATGTTTTTATTTTCAAAGATGTCTATACTCTTTTCCCTTAAGCTGATTAATTTACATTTCCACAATGTACTAGTGTTTTTTTATTTTCCCACATCTTCACCAATGCTGTTTCTAGTCTTTTTCCAACCATTCTCACAGATATGAATTATAATCTCATTTTCATTTCTATTTGCCTAATAAGTGTTGCTGAGTCATTTTTCTGTCTTTTTGTCTTCATTGAAGATATGTCTATTGGCTCATTAAGTTTATATGTTGCTTGCTTTCTTGTTCTTAAGTGTGTACTTCTTTGAATATCAGCCTTCTGTCAGACAGAGGATATGCAAATACTGACATGTCTTTTTGTTTTGTAATAGCTTCTTATTGTATAGAAGCTTTTAAATTCTGCATGGTCCCATTTGTTTATTCTTTTTTTTTAAAGTATTTTATTATACCACTGTGAGATATACAATTACAAAGATATACAATTAAAAAGTTCATATTTGGGTTTTGGTCATACAGTGTTCCAGCACCCATCCCGCCACCAGTGCCCATCTCCCACCACCAACGTCTCCGGTTCCCTCCCCCATCCCCCAGCCCGCCTCCATGGCAGGTTCTTTATTTCTTTCCCTTTCTCTCTCTCTCTTTTCCTTCCCCTCCAGACTATGGATTACAGAACATACATTAAAGGGTTGTCATGTGTATCTTTTGCCTCTATTTAGTGCTCGGTTCTAGGTTGGTATTAGTACCCTCAACAATTGTTAGCACACTGTTCCATTCTGTCTTACCTAGCCTCTGACTCCCACACGTTTGTGATCATTTCCACCTTTCACAAGACCTGATACATGTTTCCCTTGACCTTGGATATTGGTATTATAATCACTGTCACTATCTTCCCGTTCATCATCGATTTGCTTCGAGCGGGCACCAGTAGCATCTCCATATGTCCTGTCTCATGCAAGTAGAGCCCAAGGGCACCTGCTTGCTCCAGGAACATAAAGAGCCTCAAACCATTCCATCAGGTCAGGGAATGAGGTCTATAATTGTTACAGGTATTTGGCATAACAAATACGACACGAGTAGCTTGCCAGGCTCTGCCGTGCGGTTAGCGTATTCTTGTAGTCATCTTTATTTTTTTTTAAATTTTTTTATTTTTTAAAATTACAAAGATATACAATTAAAAAGTTCATATTTGGGTTTTGGTCAAACAGTGTTGCAGCACCCATCCCGCTACCAGTGCCCATCTCCCACCACCAACGCCCCCGGTTCCCTCCCCCTCCCCCCAGCCCTGCTCCATGGCAGGTTCTTGATTTCTTTCCATTTCTCTCTCTCTTTCTCTTTTCCTTCCCCTCCAGACTATGGATTACAGAACATACATTAAAGGGTTGTCATGTGTATCTTTTTGCCTCTATTTAATGCTCAGTTCTAGGTTGGCATTAGTACCCTCAACAATTGTTAGCACACTGTTCCATTTCTGTCTTACCTAGCCTCTGAATCCCACACGTTTGTGATAATTTCCACCTTTGACAGGACCTCCTGATATATGTTTCACTTGACCTTGGATATTGGTATCATAATATGTACCTATATATTTATGTTATGCAGATAAATGCAGTCATTCTGTATCTGTCTCTCTCCTTCTGGCTAATTTCGCTCAACATAATCTTCTCCATGTCCATCCATTTGTAGGCAAATTTTATAACTTCATTTTTCCTAACCGCTGCATAGTATTCCATTGTGTAGATGTACCAAAGCTTTTTTATCCAGTCATCGATTTTCGGGCACTCTGGTTGCTTCCAGATTCTGGCTATTGTGAATAATGCTGCTATGAACATAAAAGTAGGGATGGTGTTTCCGCTGCGTATTTTTGGCTTCCCAGAGTAGATTCCCAGGAGTGGTATGGCTGGGTCAAATGGGAGTTCAATTTCTAGTCTTTGGAGGAAAGTCCATATTGTTTTTCAGAAAGGCTGTACCAGCCGGCATTCCCACCAACAATGGATGAGTGTCCCCTTTTCCCCACACCCACGCCAGCACTTGTTTATTCTTGTATTTGTTTCCCCTTTGCAATGAAGCAAGATCCTGGAAACCTAGGTGGGCATTGTCTAAGTCTTCTTTCATATATTTTTTGCTTTGAGTATTTTGATACTAAGTCTTTTATTCATTAATTTGGGGTATGGTATTAGTGATCTAGTTTAATTGTTTTGTCTGTGGTGTGTACTTTTTTCCAAAACTATTTGTTGAAGAAACTTTACTCATTGTATGAACTTGGGTCCTTTATCATACAGTAGATGTCTATGTAAGTGTGTATTTCAAGGTTCTTCATTTGTTCTATTGTTCTTTGGGTGCATTTTTGGCTTTTCAGTCACCTGGCGATGCTCAGGGGTGACTCCTGGCTCTGCACTTAGGACTCTGGCTCTGCACTTAGGCTCTGCACTTAGGTGACTCCTGGCTGTGCTGGGACAGAGTGGTGGGGGAACCATATGAAATGTGGAGGATCAAGACAAGGCTATCACTCTTCCCATTGTGCTATTGCTCCGGTCCCCTTTGGGCCATTTTTTGTTCAATTCCTTCTGTTTTAACTGTCATTTTGTTACATAGTTTGAAATCAGAAAGCATTATAGCTTCATATTGCTCTCAGAATTTCTTTAGTTGTTTACTTGTTCATTTTTTGCAATCCAAACACAATTTATAATTACTTGCTCTATTTCCTTGAAAACGTCCTGTGCTCATAACTGCAGGAAGCACAATAGTAAAAGAATAGACTAATTGTAAAATTGGTAGGGGACAAGACAATTAAACTGAGGTATCTATAAGCTAAATAAGAATATTACCCTAATATATTGGAAATATATATATATATATATATATATATATATATATATATATATTTTAAAAAGGACATGAAAAAGGACATGTAATGCGATTGGACATGTAATGCAATTTGGAGACAACCGCTGGACTAGAGCCATTACCGACTGGATCCCACGGGATGTCAAAAGATCACGTGGCCGCCCACCTACAAGATGGTCAGACTTCCTTGTAAAGACCCTGAAGGAACGGTTTGAGGCTCTTCATATTCCTGAATCAACCAGATGCCATTGGGCTACATTGGCACGTGATAGGGTCCAATGGAAATGCTACTGGCCCCCGCTGGAGCAAATCGATGAATAACGGGATTCAAGTGATCAAATGATATTGGAAAAAAGACAAAATTGTGCCATGTGGGACAGAATTGATATATCTTGGGGTAATCATGCTAAGTTATATAAACAAGAAAGTGAAAGATAATTACCAGATTTGAAGGGGTTGGGGTGGCGTGGGTCTTACACCCACTCCAGGGATTACTCTTGGCTTTGCAATCAGGTACTATTCCTGGCAGTAGGGAATCATATGGGACTCCAGAGATTGAACCTGGACTGACTGAATGCAAGCCAAACACCAAAGAGCCCCATCACCCATTCATTCTAATTCTCTCTTTGACTTTAGTGACTCTTAAAGTTGGTAGTTGCAGAGGCAAAGGAAGAATTTGAATGAATGGGTGATGGGATCTCTTTGGTGCTTGGATGGCACTTCTTTGGTGGTGGTTGTGATGAATCCTATATACATGCAGTATTAATCCTAAATCAATTAAAATGGAAATCATCTTTAAAATGTTTAAAGCTTATCCTTGAAAAGTAAATTCATGTACAATTTACAGTGCCTGGTGAATAATTTGGTTAAGTCACTAAGTTATGATTCTCAGAATTTCTGTGTAGATAGCAGCCAGTCAGACTACTGACTAAACATACACACACACACACACACACATGCACATACATACATAAATTCTCAGGTATACTTAGTCATCTTGTTTATTTTAGTAATTGTAGGCAGAGACCAGGATGCTATGGCTTGAGGAACTATCCCAGGCATTTCTGGTGTAAACCTTGAATAGGTTACACTTTGAGAATGCTGGACTATGGAATAATCTAAGAAGATAGTTCTCAACTGTCAGTGCTGGTCTGTGGGTATAAGTAATGGTTGAAAATCATTGGAAAACCATGGAGAGTTTCTATTTCTTCCAGCTCCTTTGTATTTATACTAGTAAAGAACTGTCAAATGCTGGTGGGTGTCAGTAATTCCATCTAAGACTGGAGAAGAGAAAGCAAATAATCAGAAGTAGCATGACCCTCATTATTTAGATTGTTCTATTGTTTATGTTTTGGAAACTATCAATCTATCTAATCTATCTAATCTATCTATCTATCTATCTATCTATCTATCTATCTATCTATCTATCTATCTATCTATCTATCTCTCTATCTCTCTATCTCTATCTATAAATCTATCTCTCTATCTCTCTCTATCTATCTAGTAGATATATAGAATATATATTTATATACACATATTCATATATGATAAAATATAGAAAGACATTTTACGTATAAAATGCCTATTTACACATACACATGTATACATACACATTTTTGAGAAGGGTCTCTAAAGGAGTGTTCAGTAAACCCAAGCTTCCTCCAGTGATTCTTAGCCCAGGCCACAGTTCTATTCCAGGGTCTAGGATTTGATGTCAGGCAGCCCGGTGATTCTGGGGATTACCCAGGCCACTGTGGCAGTGATCAAGGGTCTCTTGGGCTGCACATGGCAATAATAGAGACCATTTGGTGCCTGGGATTGAACCTGCATTGGGCACATGCCAAGCATGTATTCTAAGCTTTGTCCTATCTTTGGTTCTTTTTTAATGTTTATTCTTCTGGGCCTTGCCTTCTGGTGGTGCTCAGAGACCAGAAAGTTCCAGAAATTGATTCCTGGCCTCCTGTAGGCAAAACATATGCAGTATGTTTTGCATTTTGAGCTATCTCTGTGGCCCATTTGAGAGTATATTAGGCAACTTTCAGATAACACATGTTCATGTTCTTCAGTTTCTGTATAAGATTATTAAAAACGAATCACAAGCTCTAGAAATCCACCTGTTCAGAAATTACCTTGACAATCGTGCTTGATATTTTAATTATAGAGGCTTAATTTCTTTTCATTATTAGTTCCTTTCTCAAGATATCATCACAAATTAGAATTTCTCTTCCAAAAGCACTCAAGAAAACATAATCAAGCTGCTTGAATTTGAAAGGTTTATGAATTGTAAAAGAGTTGTCTTTGTAATGCATAGGCAAATATGGAGTTATTTTTCTTTTAAAAAATTTTTTTTTTTTTACAATTACAAAGATATACAATTAAAAAGTTCATATTTGGGTTTTGGTCATACAGTGTTGCAGCACCCATCACGCCACCAGTGCCCATCTCCCACCACCAACGCCCCCGGTTCCCTGCCCCCTCCCCAGCCCCTCCTCCATGGCAGGTTCTTTATTTCTTTCCATTTCTTGGAGTTATTTTTCTCATTTTTATTTTTTGATTTTTTGGGCAATACCAAACAATGCTTGGGGCTTTTCTCCTGACTCTGTATTCAAGAATTATTCCTGCTGGTATTTGGAAGATGAATTAAACCCAAGTCATTCATGTGCAAGGCAAACACCTCTGTTTTATCTCTTTGGCCCCCTTTTCCCTTTTCTTTAAAAGGAGTTATCCCCAGTGTTGCGCTGTGTGGTAGAAGCCACTCCCGATGGTACTGGGGCCAGCTGATAGTTTATTGTTCATGCTGGGCTTTTGTGACATTTCTGACACTTCCTTTGTGTTGTGTTTCAACATGTTTTTCTGATATCTTAAAGTAGTTGCTCATCATAGGGGACCTTACTGATGAGCCTACAACCAGTGATGCTGGTGGATCATGCAGCAATTTGGAATTAAATTCAGGGACTCCCACATGCTAGGCATGTTCTTGACCACTGGCTCTATTTTTCCAGCGCTTCCCTTGAAATAAAATTATTTTATTTTAATAATAATACAAGAGCATTATTAATAATATTTATTGTTGTTAAATAATATTTAATATTATCAGTATTTTAAGTAAATGCATTTATTTATTTGGGGAGGGTTAGTTTCCTTTAAAGAAAATTTTATGAAAAGAATGTCATTGCTCTTTGGTACAATAGAATTGGCCAAAGAATAAAACAGCACCTTTTCTTCTGCTGTGCATCGGTTGTTTTATGCTTGATAGCTAAGTACTGAGATTGTTTTTTTTTAGCCTGTATTTGATAAACTGACTAGTATATTTTGAAACAAGTTCCCAAGATGGTTTGAGGATGAACCTTTAGCTTAAAAGTCGTCAGTGGTACAGGGATTTATGTTTAATTTCTCTTTTACCCCAGGACTTGACAGATGGTTCTATGTAAGGGAAGAGAATTGTTCATCTGTATCATAAGTAGTGCTCAGAGCCTATTTCAGGAAAGTTTTTGGTAATTCGTTGGTCCTTTGAACCAGACCTCTTTAGTTCTAGGTTAGGCACACAACCCTTTGAACCATCCCTCCAGCCCAGAAAACAGGATTTTAACTTTAATATAAAAACCTGTAGCATTTTCTCAGTCCATAAAGATCTTGAAAAATAAAAGAAACAAAGCAGAATGTTCCACTTGTGAAATAGTTTTTTAAAATAGGGATTTCTGTGTTTTACTAAGTGTGGGAAATGGTAATGGCAGATTAAAACTCACCATTGAGGGGCCCGGAGCCATGGCCCAGCGGGTAGGGCGTTTGCCTTGCACGTGGCCGGCCTGTGCTGGCCAGGTTTGATCCCTGGCATCCCATATGGTCCCCGAGCACCGCCAGGGAGTGATTCCTGAGTGCAGAGCCAGGAGAAACCCCTGAGCATAGCTGGGTGTGACCCAAAAAACAAAACAAACAAACAAAAAAAAAAACTCACCATTGAATATACACAAAGAGACTTAAGTGATAAACTCTAAATATCTGCAGGGCTAGCCACAATGTGTAAAACAAGAGGGAGAGAGATGCAGAGACAGAGAGACAGAGAAAGAGAGGAAACAGGGCTACCTGCTATTGAGGGTAGCCTGGGGGTGGGCGGGAGGGGGTGGGGCATTGGTGGTGGAAATGGGGCACTGGTGGAGGGATGGGTGCTGGAATACTGTATTACCAAGAACCGATTATGAACACCTTTGTAATTGTATGTCTCACGGTGGTATAATAAATTTTTTTTTAAAAAAGAGAGAAAAAATAGGGATTTCTTCTTTTGGGAGTGGGGAGGCAAACATGGGGGTACACAGGTCTTATTCCTGACTCTGCACTCAGGAATTACTCCTGATGGTGCTCAGAGGGCCATATGGGATGCCGGGGATGCAACCAGGTTTACCACATACCAGACAAGTGCTTTATCCACTGTACTATCTCACCACTTCCTTAACAGGAGTTTCTAAAGACCTGAAATCAAGACAGAAATATTTTAGGTGGTGATTTCAGAAGCAGTTTGGGTACCAGGCAAGACAGGTCAGTAAGTTTCTCTAATTCATCAGAGAATGGGCAACTCAGATTGCACTTGGGCTTTAAAATGTGTAGAGTTCAAAATAAGGTCACCCTACTGATGAGCTATCACTTTAGGAAAACAGAAAAAACATCCTACTTTGAAACACAGTGTTGGGCGCCATTTTGTGCTAGAAGTCATCTTGCCTAGCACGGGCGCCTCTTTTAGCCGTTACTGACTCCACCCACTGCCACGTTGCCTTCCCTTCCTTTGTCCCGCATACGCGCAGGGTCCCTGGCGTGGTGTGATTTCCGGTTTTGTCCAATTAGGGCATGTTTCATCAGCTCGTACAAGCTCATATGAGCTCGTATGACCTGCGCCGGCCAATGGGAAGTGGACACGCCGACCCGCACCATTTGCGCCAGCCAATGGGAAATGGACACGCCTGACCAGCACTGTATAAAGGCAGCTTGGCGCAGAGGGTCGAGGTCCTTTCGCCATTTTAAGTTTCAAACTTCAGGAGCTCCAGTAAAGCGTGTTCTAAGAAGAATCCTGTTGTGGTCGTTCTTCACCGTGGGCAGTCGAGGGCATCCCACAGCACAGTACAAAGGAGATATCAGAAATTGTATTATTCCTAATTCTTCCCTTTGGTGTGGGAAGATTGTTCATGAAAATTGAAGTAGGCCTGTCCAATAGAAAAAAAATATTCTTCCCCACTCAATCACTTTCTTTTAGAGCTGCTCACACAGTTGGTTTTGATGTGACCTAGCAAGACCTATGGAAGTCTGAGTTAAAGTTTCAGAGCTATCACACACTCTATTTCCAATCCCTTTACCCTCTTCTCCTAGGATGGTGTTCACCAGACACAGTTCCTGTAGCAAGGACCTTGTAATAAAAAAGACATTTGGAGCAGGCATGAACATAACCCCAAGAATCTATGCAACACAGGAAGTAAGTTTTGCTGTTCTAAGTACTTTGTTGTAAGTAAAATCATGCTGTTTTTATTGCAGTCTAGCTTAACGAAGGCTGATTGATGGAGAGTGAAAGCTTCAATAGCTGTGCTTGCTGTGGGAACATTTAGGATGAGAAAAAGAAAAGGAGGAGGGCAGAAATTCCTCTGCAGTTCCTAGTTTCCTCAGAGCATGGATGATTCATAGTGCAATCTGCTCCCAGTGCAGTGTGCCCAGATCAGCTACGCTGGGTGAGTGACCTGGGTATCTCAGATTAGACTCCTCTCCTCTTGGCCTTCTTGCATTGTAAATATCAGAAGCTCAGGAAATGTTTATGTCTAGCCGTGGAACCTCATCAACAAAGTGATGGGAAAATATTTGAGTCCTCTGAACTCTGTGTAAGAGATGTAGAGTTTTCAATGAAAGTGTTGCTGGCCTTGACAAACTTGACAAGATCTTGAACATCTCAACATCACGGGCGCTTTCCACTCACAAAAGTAGTGAGACTCAAACTTCGGGAATAGTAGGACTTTGACATAGGTCAAAGAATATATATGAAGGAACAGATAATAAATCAACAAGGTTTTCATGCTAGTAAGTCACTCAGGCACAATTACTTAACTTTGTCATTATACCATGAAGGCAATCATAAATAAAGTGCAATGAATAATTGTATGTCAGGAGGATTTTATTTGCACAAACAGGTGATTGAATAGATTTTACCTGTAGAGAATTCTTTGCCAACCTGAATATAATTGCAAAAGAAATAGAATTTCATTCTAACAATATCACATTCTGAATAGTTGTTAAAGAGGAGGGTATTATACAGACCAGTTGCAGAAAAACTTGAAATGACTTTGTGTATTCAAGAAGTCATAATGACCCTGAAGGGCTTTACTCTGGAGAAATATTTAAACTCTCACTGACAAACACTGTGTAATCAAACACTATGAAAGATTTAAAGGTTTTGGCATGCATGATCTTGGCAGAGTTTGAAGCCCTAGAACCACCAATGCATGAAAGAGTGTAACACAGGTCATGATGTTAATGCAGAAGTAGTCTGTTGGGGGAGCCGCTAGGGTCCCCAACAATACCAGGACAGAAGTTCTCTTCTACCTCTGAGACTGGTGGGGAACAGATGAAAACTCTCGAGTCTGGTGCAGTTCCAAAAAAAGGCTTTTAATAGTACAAAATTCCCAGGTATGCTGAACCTGAGACTCTCAGACATGGGGGCAGAGCTGCTACTTGCTCTCCCTGTGCCCAGTCACTCATGAGGCGCCTGGGAGGCATGGCGGGTTCTAGCCCTGGCCTGCCACCCCAGCAGAGCCTCACAACAAGCCAGATGACCCCCTACTCCATGAGGCCCGCCATTTTCCACATCCGACTTCCCTCTCTTCACAACTCCACCCAGCAGACCAGAATATCATAGCCCGGCTCGCGGCGCCACTAGCGGTTCAATAAATGCTTTATTTAGTGGTGACTACAAGAGTATGCCACCCGCATGGCAAGCCTGGCAAGCTGCTTGTGTCGTATTTGATATGCCAAATACTAGTAACATTTATATTAGGTCATTCCTGTGACCTAATATAATGGTTTGAGGCTCTTTATGTTCCTGGAGCAAGTAGAAGCCTTTGGGTTCTACTAGCATGAGACAGGACATATGGAGATATTACTGGTGCCCGCTCTAGCAAATAGATGATTAACAGGAAGATAGTGGTAGTGATAGTGAATAGTAAAAAGCTCTACCACCACAATCCAATATAATGGAAGACCTTAGCTCTGGTCAGAACTTAGACCATACACAATAGCCCAAGACTCCCACCAAAGAGGATCCCATCAGAGAGGAGTCCTACCAAAGAGAGACTCTCAGCTGAGAGTCCTACCAAAAAAAGGGAGAGTACCTCAAGTCTGACCATTTATATACACCAAAGTAATCCTAATTTCAGGGAGGGTCTTGTCAACAAAGAACCCTAAACAGCTTCTAGATAGTAGAAGAGTGTAGAAGAGTGGTACCACACCCTATTATAGGTATAAACAGAGGATTACACTAAGGACTAATCCCTTCTTCTGAGATTATCTCTTATGTAAAACACTGGAGAGGGGGCTGGTATAAAATAATACATCTTAATTTCATGGGCTTCATGTAATCTAGATGGTACCCACAAGGTCCTTCTTACTTATTGTCTGCACCAGGGTGATTCTGAGTATCTTTTCTCCATATACTGAAAGGGTCACACTCGCTTGCTTGAGGGCAAACTAGTATGACCCTTCCTATAATTTTTAAACGGTAGTCTCAACGTAGGCAGAGTGGTAGTCTCCCTGGTAAATTCTAACTGTCCCAAGCTGGGTGCAGTGGGAATAAAGAGGAGCTGTGCCCAATCTAGATAACATAGAAGTCTTAGTAGATGTATAAATGATAAGTCAGAAGTTACTCATTCAGAGTCAAGGTGACTTCTGTAACTGCCACACCCTCCATCAGTGTTTACATAGAAGAGAGATCTCATTAGTATGAACCTTGGCTTAAGAAAATGTAAATAGATTAAGCTGTGAGTGGATAAAACAGCAAAGCTCCCAAGTTAGCTAGGCCTGTCATCCAACAGTAGTCCACAGATGAACATCACACCAGAGTCGCCAAATATGTTAATGTGAAAGTAGTTTTCCTATACTAGTGGGTTCTTGAGAATTGCATGAAAGATTAACATACAAAACTGAGATGAAGTGAAGTTAATTTATCATGCAAAAATGTTTCCAGTTCCCTCCCCCAGTTGTCCAGATCTCTTTCCCACTGGACGATGTCCCAGACCTGTCTCCAATGCTGCCTGGTCCAGTGTACAACCCCCATTAAGCTTCCCCCTACCTGATCCGCTGAGAGGGAGCTGGCCAGAGAGTGAGCAAGCCAAGAGAGAGGAAGGGGGAGAGCCAGCAAGAGTGGTCCCCCTTTCTCTCTTCTTCTCCTCTTCTCTCTGGGATGGAGACAGCCTCGGACTCACTTTTCAAATCCCACTCCCATGTATCCCCTTTCTGACTGATTACCTGTTGATAATTGGCTAAATTGGCCTTTTCGATTTCCACCCTAACTTCAGCTGTATCAAAGTAACCTGGCGTTCTCTACCCTAGTTCTAGCCATTAAGATAGGTTCTGAGACTATGAAAATACAGAAGTTGGG
Organism: Cryptotis parvus; assembly: GCA_021461705.1. Taxonomy (NCBI): domain Eukaryota; kingdom Metazoa; phylum Chordata; class Mammalia; order Eulipotyphla; family Soricidae; genus Cryptotis; species Cryptotis parvus. Next base: position 114,166 of record JAJIBD010005409.1, read on the forward strand.
GGCCAACAACTTCTGTGGCCCCCAACTGTGCTATCAGAGCAACAGCACAGAGGGTAGGGTGTTTGCCTTGCATGCAGGTGACCCTGGTTAGATCCTCAGCATCCCATATGGTCCTCCAAGTCTGGTCAGGAGAATTCTTGAGTGCAGAGCCAACACTAACCTTTCAGCATTGCTGATGTGACCCCCAAAAGAAAATTAAAAAAAAAAAAAAAATGAAGTTGAGAAGAGTAAGAGATCATCAGCTTGCCCCCTCATCACTGTAAAATGTACAAACATATTCTACTTTTGACTTGTCAGAGAGAATACTGATTGACTCTTAGTACATGTCAAGGGAATAATTTTGAGCTCATTTAGGTAAGTGATACTAAAACAGAGACTGGTTTGCTATGTCTTGGCTTGTTTCCATTTCTTTGAGAAAAAAAATATATTCAAATTTCCTTGTTTGCTGAGAAATGACATCGGGTTTGGGGAGCTGGTTCAAAGGGCTGGAGTGTATACTTTGCGTGTAGGATCCCCGGGTTTGAGCCCTGCATGGTCTGGTTCCCATAGCAACTCCAAGAGTGGCCCAACTTTCCTCTTCCAAGAAGAAATAAATGGACCAAAATATGTGATTTCAAAATATTCAAATACAATTGCCTTGGTGGTTTTGATTAAATATGTATTGCCATTAAGGACAAAACTTGGTTGTTGGTTTCTTTTGGGTCACCAAATATTAACCCAAATTAGTTTGTGTTTTTGGGCCGGAGCGATAGTCCAGCAGGTAGGGTGTTTGCCTTGTATGCGGCCGGCCCATGCTGGCCCATGCCGGCCTGGGATCAATCCCGGCATCCCATATGGTCCCCCAAGCACTGCCAGGGAATAATTCCTGAGTGCAGAGCCAGGAGAAACCCCTGAGCATTGCCGGGTGTGATCCACAAAAGCGAAAAAAAAACACATTAGTTTGTGTTTCCATATTATTGTTTTTTAAGAATTTGTGCTCGCTTGATAGTGCTCAGAGCTTACTCTTGGCTCTGCGCTCACCCTAGTAGACTCAGAGAATTGTAAGGGTTCACACCTGGGTCGCCATATGCAACTAAATTCCTTTGTGTTTTCCCATTGTTCTTAGAGTTTTATAGGTTCTGACAGTGGAAGTTTAGATTCCTGATTCTCTGAGTACTGATCTGACATGTTATTTTACACTAATAAGCTACTGTTTATGCCTCTGTTGTTCTATTTCCATTACCATGTTATAACATTTCCAGAGAACATGCAGGTGTAAGTGTTTGTCTTTTCTTTCAGTAGCCAATGCTTTTATGGGGCTATTCTAGAACTGAATTAAACCTTGTAGTTCATATCAGTTCTCAGAGTGTGTGTGACATGGTGGATTATAACAATTTAGTGAATGCCATGCATCCATGAGGCATGACCACTGTCTCCCCATATTGAATCACCTACCCTGGTCTCCACTGCACACCTGATGAGGGACAGGGGCAGGCTCCAGCCACTGAGAGAAGAATTTAGGTGATGGGGCCCAGTGCCCAGCCATGGAGAGTAACAAAGTGGTGCAGAGTCAATGAGCAACAGAAGCATTTAGCTGGCAGGTTCCAGCTGTTTCAGCTGTTCCCCAGAGAGGAAGATGAGGATGGCATGGGCACGAGGTGGGCTTCAGC